>CAUYLG010032572.1:0-18673 GCA_963573385.1 Cacajao melanocephalus | reverse complement strand
TGTGAGGTATTTGTCTTTCTGTTCTTGGCTTTATTTCACTTGGCAGAGTATCCTCCAAGTTAAGTCATATTGTCACAAATGACAGAATGTTTTTACTTTTTAAGGCTGAATAGTATTCCATTGTGTGTATATATCACATTTCCCTTAACCATTCAAAGATTAAAAAATAGAGCTGCCATATTATCCAGCAATCCCACTACTGGACATATATTTTTTTTAAATGAAATAAGTATGTCAAAGAGATATCTGTACTGCCATGTTTATTGCAATGGTATTCACAATAGCCAAAATATGGGGCCAACATGTGAATATCCAGTTTTCCCAGCACCATTTTTTGAAGAGACAGTCCTTTTCCCACTGTGTGTCCTTGGCAATTGTGTTGAAGATAATTTGACTATAAATGACTGGTTGTATTTTTGCATTTTCTATTCTGTTCTATTAATATTTGCCAGTGCTATGATGTTTCATGTACTATATCTGCCTTCAGATTTGTTCTTTTAACTCAAGATTGCTTTGGCTTTTTAGGGTTTTCTGTGGTCCTAAGTAAAATTTAGGATAGTGCTTTCTATTTTTTGAACAATGTCATTGGAATTTTGATAGGTACTGCACTGAATCTGTATATCATTTTGTGCAGTGTGAACATTTTATTAATTGTACTTTGGTCTCTGGGGTACATGTGTACATGCTGCCTCCTGCAGGATTGTTGCGTAAGTACATACATGCCACATCCCCGCCCCCCAACTCCCACCCACCTCTCCCCACATCAGGAATTTCTCCCAGTGTTATCCCTCCCCTTCTCCCCCTACTGTCCCTCCCTTCCCCTCCCCTAACTGTCCCTCCCCTCCCCTCCCTCTGCTATCCCTCCCTTCCCCTCCTCTCCACTTCCCCACCTAGCCCAGTGAGTATTGTTACCTTCCCTGTGCACAAGTATTCTCATTGTTCAGTACCTGCCTATGAGTGAAAACACGCAGTGTTTGGTTTTCTGTTCTTGTGTCAGTTTGCTGAGAATGATGGATTCTAGATTCATCCATGTCTCTACAAAGGACATGAACTTGCCATTTTTTATGGCTGCATAGTATTTCATGGTGTATATGTGCAATATTTTCTTTTTCCAGTCTATCATTGTTGGGCATTTGGGTTGATTCCAGGTCTTTGCTATTGTAAACAGTGATGCACTGAACATACATGTGCAGATGTCTTTATAAGAGGCCTTGGAAGCAGCATCACACATCTACAATCATCTGATCTTTGACAACTAGACAAAAACAAGCAATGGGGAAAGGATTCCCTGTTTAATAATTGGTATTGAGAAAACTGGCTAGCCATATGCAGGAAGCTGAAACTGGACCCCTTCCTTACACCTTATACAAAAATTAACTCCAGATGGATTAAAGATTTAAACATAAGAACTAACACCATAAAAACCCTAGAAGAAAACCTAGGCAACACCATTCAGGACATAGGCACAGGCAAGGACTTCATGGCTAAAACACCAAAAGCAACAGCAACAAAAGCCAAAATAGACAAATGGAATCTAATTAAACTTAAGAGCTTCTGCACAGCAAAAGAAACAATAATTAGAGCAAACCATCAACCAACAGAGTGGGAAAAAGTTTTTGTAATCTACCCATCTGACAAACAGCTAACATCCAGAAACTACAAAGAACTAAAGCAGATTTACAAGAAAAAAGAAACAAACCCATTTAAAAGTGGGTGAAGGATATGAACAGACACTTTACCAAAGAAGACATCGATGAGGCCAACAAACATAAAAAAATGCTCATCATCACTGGTCATTAGAGAAATGCAAATCAGAACCACATTGAGATACCATCTCACACCAGTTAAAATGGCGATCATTAAAAAATCTGGAGACAACAGATGCTAAAGAGGATGTGGAGAAATAGGAACACTTTTACACTGTTGATGGGAGTGTAAATTAGTTCAACCGTTGTGGAAGACAGTGTGGCAATACCTCAAGGACCTAGAAATAGAAACACCATTTGACCAAGCAATCCCATTACTGGGTATATACCCAAAGGATTATAAATTGCTCTATTATAAAGACACATGCACACGTATGTTCATTGTGGCACTGTTTCCAGTAGCAAACACCTGGAACCAACCCAAATGTCCATCATCAATAGACCAGATAAAGAAAATGTGGCACACACACACCATGGAATACCACCCAGCCATAAAATATGATGAGTTCGTGTCCTTCATAGGGATATGGATGAATCTGGAAACCATCCTTCTCAGCAAACTGACACAAGAACAGAAAACCAAACACCATATGTTATCACTCACAGGGGGGTGTTGAACAATTAGAACAGGTGGACACAGGGAGTGGAGCATCACACACTGCAGTCAGTGGGGTGGGTAGGGGAGGGACAGTGGAGGTGGGGAAGGTGGGGAGGGATAATGAGGGGAGAAATACCAGATATAGGTGACGGAGGGATTAAGGCAGCAAACCACCTTGCCATGTATGTACCTATGCAACAATCCTGCATGATCTGCACATGTACCCCAGAACCTAAAGTACAATAAAAAGAAAATTCAAAAGTGGGTGAAGGATATAAACAGACACTTTTCAAAAGAAGACATTGATGAGACCAACAAACATATGAAAAAATGTTCGTCATCACTGGTTATTAAAGAAATGCAAATCAAAACCACATTGAGATACCATCTCACACCAGTTAGAATGGCAATCATTAAAAAATCTGGAGACAACAGATGCTGGAGAGGATGTGGAGAAATAAGAACAACTTTTACACTGTTGGTGGGAGTGTAAATTAGTTTAACCATTACCGAAGACAGTGTCGTGATTCCTCAAGGATCTAGAAATAGAAATTCCGTTTGACCCAGTAATCTCATTACTGGTTATATACCCAAAGTATGGACATTTTAATAATATTAATTCTTCTGATCCATAAACACAAGTTAGCTTTTCATTTACTTGTATTTTCTCCCATCAGTGTACAAATCTTTCACTCTTTTGTTAAAATTATTTCTAAGTGATTTTTGATGCTATTTTATATGAAATTGTTTTCTTAATTTCTTTTGTCAGATAGTTTGTTTTGTGTATTAAAATACTGCTTATTTTTGTATGTTGATTTCATCTCCTGCAAATTTATAAAATTTATCTATAATTGATATGTATTTTGTGGAATCTTTAGAATTTTCTATATATGAGACAATGTCTGCAAAGAGGCAATTTAATTTTCTCCTTTCTGATTTAGATGATCTTTATATTTCTCTTTAATAATAAATTATCAATAGAATTGAGACATGATAAATGTTTTTTCTCAGCACCTTAAAAAATGTTTCCTCACATTAATGTTTGGCTTCTTATGTTGCTCTTAAAAAGTTATAAATCTAAGTTTTCTGTTTCATGTACTCCCATTTATTATTTTTGGTTGCAACTGAGATTGTCTTCCCTCTTTTAGTAAACTTCCTTACAATATTTTAAATATTTTGTTTAGGACTTAATGTGCATTTCACTTCTGATAATTCATGGGTGAGTAATGTTAAAAAATTCTTCATCATTATTTCTTTGAATATTATTATTTCCCCTATTCTTTCTGTTTTTGGAATAATGCAAGTTATATGAGGCTATTCATTCTTGCTAGCCTTTTTGTTAACTTCTTTATATTTCATATTTATCTCTTTTACTCTCTAGGCCATATTCAAAATGATTTTTAACTCTAATTTTTATTTTCTCTCTGTTCAACTATATGTGATCTGCTGGCTTTTTTTTTTTTTTACTAAGTATTTATTTTTTATTTTTGAAGTGTTATTTAGTTCTTATTCAATCAACGTATGCTTTATCTTGTAAAATCACTTTCCATTTTGTTGTTTTCAAATCTGCTTTTCATAAGCCTGATCATTTTAAACTTATTAATTATATTTTCTGAGATCTTATCCTTCTATTTTTATTTGTATAGATTCCTAGAATTTATCTGATGACTTATCTGCCATTTTGCAGGAGACATGCCTGCTTTTCTAACAATCATTAGTAAGGGACCATTTTTTTCTTTAAAATCCATTGCGCATTTATACTTTTCTACATAAAATAAAATGTACCAATAAAATAGGAAATAAACTTAGAAAAGTACTAGGTTTTTAAAATATATCGTGTCAAATTTATATTACTACTCTGTCAAATTGCCATAACCATTTCTGATACCTTCAATTTCTGTACTTGTAAGTGATAAGGAGAAAACAGTTCATGAACCAGCTCTACTCCACAGATCACACTTAAAGTAGCACTGTTCTACAGTGCATTTGTATTTGCTTTTGTCTTGCACAGCAAATTTGTCACTAGTATGAGTAAAACTGTTACCTTTAGTTATCAATTGTAGGATTCTCAGATTATGTGGATAAAGTAAATTTGAACCTGAAACTTATTGAAGTATGAGCCAAGGTTTCTAAGAGATATTATATCTCAACAATAGAACAGGTAGGAAAAGACAAGATTCTTTTCTACATGTCATATTGGTGGATGAATATGTTTCTTGTCCATCATTTTACTTATAGCCTTTTGAAGCTCCTTGCTTTCTTGTGGAGGTCCAAGTGGCAACAGTTCACCTGTGTGGTCCATTCTATGCGCTAACCTCATCCCTGCTCCTGCAACTATAAGATCAGAGAACAAGCTTCGTTCTTGAATTTTAACTCATGTCTTCATTTCTCAACTGTGCCTTTAAAAGAATGTTTGATATATTTTTATCTACTTATTCTAAATCTTTATTCAATCAGTTTTTTCTATTATTCAGTCAAAACTATTTCTAGAAAGTTGTATATTTGTTTTTTTCTTTTTTATTTCCAATTTATGTATTAAGTTTAGGGGTACATGTACAGGATGTGCAGGTTTATTACATAGATAAATATATGCCATGGTGGCTTGCTGCACATATCATCCCATCACCTGGGTTTTAAGCCTAAATCCATTACCTATTCTTCCTGATGCTCTCTCTCCCTCCACCCCTGGCCCTTTGACAGGCCTCAACGTGTATTTTCCCCCTGCCCGTGTGTCCAGATGTTCTTATCATTCAGCTCCCACTTACAAGTGAGAATATATGTTAGTGGTTTTCTGTTCCTTCATCAGTTGGCTGAGGATAATGGCTTCCAGATTCATCCATGCCCCTGCAAAGGACATGATATCCTTTATGACTGCATGGCATTCCATGGTGTATATGTATCGTATTTTCTTTATCCAGTCTAGCATTGATGGATATTTAAGTTGATTCCACGTCTTTGCTTTTATGAATTGTGCTAAAATGAACATATGTGTGCATGCCTCTTTATAATAGAATGATTTTTATTCCTTTGGATATATACCTAGTAATGGGATTGTTGGGTTAAATGGTATTTCTGCCTCTAGGTTTTTGAGGAATTGCTACACTGTCTTCCACAATTTACATTCCTACCAACAGTATAAAAGCATTTATTTTTCTCCACAACATCAACAGCATGTGCTGTTTTTTGACTTTTTAATAATAGCCATTCTGATTGTTGTGAGATTAGCATCTTATTGTGTTTTTTATTTGCATTTCTCTAATGATCAGTGATGATGAGATATTTTTCATGTTTGTTGGCTGCATGTCTGTCTTCTTTTGAGAAGTTTCTCTTCATGTCCTTTACCCACTTTTAAAGAAAGTTGTTTATTTTTTACTTGTAAATTTGTTTAAGTTCCTTGTAGATTCTAGACGTCAGATGCACAGTCTGCAAATATTTTCTCCCACTCCGTAGGTTGTCTGTATGCTTTGATGATAGTTTCTTTTGCTGTGCAGAAGCTCTTTAGTTTAATTAGATCCCATTTGTCGAGTTTTACTTTTGTTGCAATTGCTTCTGGTATCTTTGTCACGAAATCTTTGCCCGTGATTATGTCCTTAATGGTATTGCCTAGGTTTTCTTTTAGAATCCTTATAGTTTTGGACTTTACATTTAGGTCTTTAGTGCATCTTGACTTAATTTTTGTTTGTGGTGTAAAAAAAAGGGGGTCAAGTTTCAATTTTCTACATATGGTTAGCCAGTTCTTTCAGCTCCATTGATTAAGTAGGGAATCCTTTCAGAATAAAATATCTCAGAATGCCACTAATAAGGAAAGTGAAGGACCTTTTCAAGGACAACTAAAAAATTACTCCTCAAAGAAATCAGAGGGGACACAAACAAGTGGAAAAACATTCCATGCTCATGGATGGGAAGAATCAATATTGTGAAAATGGCCATATAGCCCAAAGCAATTTATAGCTTTAATGCTATTCCCATTTAACTGCCACTGACATTCTTCACAGAATTAGAAAAGCTATTTTAAAATTCATATGATACCAAAATAAAGCCTGAATAACCAAGAAAATCCTAAGCAAAAAGAACAAAGCTGGAGGTATCACGCTACCAACTTCAAACTCTACTACCAGGCTACAGTAACCAAAACGCCATTGTACTAGTACAAGAACAGACACATAGATCAATGGAACAGAATAAAGACTCCAGAAATAGGACCACACACCATCTGATCTTTGACAAAGTAATACATTTCTGTGAACACTAATACCTGAAAATTGTTCTTGGCTTGTTTGCAGTTTTCTCTACAATGCTTAAATTTTCACTGAAGTTCTTTAAACAAAACAACTGGGTGGTATTTTACTTGCAACCACCTAATTTATAACTAATGCTAATGTGTAATTTTTGAAAATTACCAGATATAAGTATTAACAAAAAGAATCATCTACATATCAAAAGATAAAAACAAACAACTAAAACATTTTCTCAACTTCAAGACTAACTGGAGCTATAGCCAACTGTGTACTATGTACAGGAGTCACATGTGTGTTGCAAGATGGTATGGTAATGGCAGTTTCACTGAAAATCATCTAGCCATGATTAAGTAGAAGGATAATTAGTATAATTTCTATTTTAAATTCTTTTAGCCACTGCAGACATTAGACAATACATACATAAGAATAAAAGCAGGGATCAGTTTAAGTAGTCTAAGCAAATAAAGAATATATAAAATGAAGATGAAGAAATGACTAAATATAAGAACAAAAGAAAAGAATTACAGAGCAGTGATTTGTAAAACACTTAGAAATAAACTTGAAAACTTAAGTGAAATAAATGAGTCTTTAGCAAAATATACACAAATTTCTAACAGACCAATAAACTAAGATAATAAGAAAACATTATCAAACCATTCCCTATAAAAATAAAGCAGGTCTGGCTTATAAGTGAATAAACAAATTCAAATGCTATTTAAATGTGTCCAAGACATAACTTTAAGAACAAAACTTTTAAATTGTTTTTTTGACTCTATCATAGCACTGATAGAAAAACTGAATAAAGACACAAAAGTCAAACCAGCAAACCAAAAGAGTAATACACTAATATTACTTATTAAAATGATATCAAACTGCAAAAATGTACTTTCTGTTGACCAGGTCTAAAAAATAATTTGAATTGTTTTAAAAAAAATTTTTTAAAGCAAATTATTTAAGCTGTATGGAAAAAATACATTCTGTGTGCAGAGAAATTTCATTTTAGACATATAAAGATTATTTCTTTTCAGAAAACATATTAAAATTATATAGTTACTAAAATGTAAGCAAAGACACTTATCAAGATTGAAATTATTGATAAGAGCAAGTAAATATTTAGTTACTCCATTCCTCACTCACATTCTGTGAGGTGTGTGGGTTGCTGTATGACTGGATTCTGTGAGGTCTATTAGGCAATGCTGAGCTGGGTTAAGCTGACTGGGTTTCCTAACTGGACCCAAGCTGAAGGAGTAACCTATCTGGAACGTGCAGCTCCTATGGTCAAAGGATCAGGGTTAGTAAAACAACATAAACCCACTGAAAATGTTTGTACGCATATGTCGTTGGTCCCATCAAGTCACATGGCCCAGCTTAAAGTCAACGGAGTGTAAAATTCATGGAAAAGGTGAGGAGAAAAATATAATCGAAAAGAAACTATAAAATCTACCTCTTAAAATAAACAAACAAAATAAATAAATAAAAATCCTTAATATTATATGAAGGTAGATATCTTCATAGAAGAAAATTAATATCCATATCTTCACAGAATAATATAACATAGATTGAGCTATCACAAACCAATGCCAACATAAAGCCTAATAGTTTAAACATATTTCATTAAAGTGGTAGAAATGAAACAAATACTTACTTTACTGGTATTATTGAATAATATTCTGGAAATTCTAGGCAGTGCAATTAGAGAAAAGAAGAAAATGCATGGTATACAAAATTGAAAGAACAATAAAAATTTAACGTTTTTTGCAGATGTTATGACTTTTATGCAAGAAAACTCAAGAGAATATGCCACAATATACAAAAAATAAAAGAATGCAGTAAAGTGGATGGTTAGCCAATTAACATAAGCAGCAGCTTTCTGTATACAAACAGTGGCAGGTTAAGATATAGAGAAAGAAGAAATTCTATTGTTAATTGTGTTAGCAACAATGATAATAATAATTAAGAGTATACCTAAAAAGAAATGTACTGACTTTATAAAAAACAAACTTGCAAATCTATGATATATTGCATGACAAACATACAACTGGGAGATACCAATAATCTTGTATGAATAGTAAAATTTAAAAAAATTATATTCTTTGATTAAAAACTGCATTTCTAATTCTCTGTAAATTAATTTGTAAATTCTATTCAATACTAATGATAACCCCATGAGCCTTTTTACTTTTTACTTGGGGGGACACTTAAAAAAATAATACTGGGGTTCATCTAGGGAGAAAAATATGTGACAATATCCAGGACATTTCAGAAAAAGATCAGTAATGTCACCCTTACCAGAAATTAAAATGGCCACTAATAAGGGACTGCTTAGATAAATTATGGTTCTTTTATATAATCATTAATATAAAGTTATTAAAAACAAAGATATAAATGTGTCATATGCAGACATTTTGGACATATTTAAAATACATAAAACTTAAATAAGAATATAAATTTTAAAACATACATATCAGATGTTTTGAAAGAATACACATAAAACTATTAAGTGTTTACATATTCACAGGTACTAGTGGTTTTCCAGTAGGTAGAAAACTTGTACTTTTTATTGTCTGATTGCTTTTTTATCATATGCATGTATTACTTTAGTTGTTGTTCTTAATTTAATTCTCAAAAAGCTTCTCAGTGCTGATGGGTTATGATGTATCCAGGAACTGAAATGACATTTATATCCATAACAAATCATATATTTAAACGTTACTGAACAAAATACATTCAAATCATTTAAATAATTTATTTCTTTAATGTGTGTACTATATTATTAATATTAAGGTATTTATTTATCCCTAAAGCATACATTTAGCATAAATTTCTCTTGTCTTAATTGTTATAATATTTGACAATAGCTGAAAATTATTTGATGTTTCTATTACTTTTTAGAGTTTTTACTGTTAACTTACCATGTGAATGTATTACCATTCAAAGGAGCTAGTCAATAATATCTGGAATATTCTAATATAATAAAGAGCTCAGTTAACATCATTCTTTTTAGACACAAGATTAAAGAACATTGACTCAAGAGTATCATGATAGAGTGTTCAATAAATCTACCATTTTCTTGAGTGGTCAGCTAGATAATTGTAGTTTCTCATAAAGCAACAATCCAAGAATTCTTTAACCCTCATTTTTTGCTGGTGTTTCAAAATTTCAAACTAAAAGAGTCCAAGCTATTGTGATTTCAAAAATGAATATTTCAGTATCTGAAGTAACTGAAATAACTCTCCAAAACATATAGAAACAGTAAAGGCTAAATGCAAAGGAAATATACCATCTTACCTTAGTTGCAACCAGATCGCTAAAACAACTTTGCCCAAGAATCTGGCCCTACGGAAACATATTTGATGTTGAAACAAGGTCTCTTTGCTAGTTATTTCGTTGCATGTCCATCTGCTATGTTGAAATTGTGCCAGCTCACAAACTGGTCTGCTATTTTCAGTAAAGCATGTGCCAAAGCAGCACATGGTTTAGACTGGCAGATTACATAAGGCTGCGAGTATCCACTATAATAAAAATTTAGTCTTTTGCCCAGTATGTTTGATCCTTAAATTGCTCACTGCATGCTCATTAACTCAAAAAAATCCCTTGAAAGAGATGACATACTATTAGTTTACTTTATTGTTAAGCAATCTTGACAGAGATGAAATGACTTAACCAGAGGCACAGGTGAATATTTAATGGAATGTCTGTGTTTGTTTACCTGGAGTTACATCTTCTCACCTGAGGTTTGGATATTTATATGGGGGGAAAATGTGATACAATTAAATAAAGTATCGATAGATATTTTCTGAAAGAGCAGTTAGTGGTGAGAAGGAAACACTTGAAATGGCACACATTACTACTATAATTTCTGTTGTTTTTGTTTGGAAATTCTTAATTTTAAACCAATAATTGAACTAATTCCTTTTAAGAGACTACTTTTGTGGTCACTTTGACTTACTGGACTGGTATTCTCTGTACCATAAAGGCTATTTAGAAGAAGCTTTAGGGATATTACCCATTTCAACAGAATCCTTTGGAGACTTTTGGACATAATCTATTTGGATAGAGAAGTCAGATAATGTTTAAAACTTTGTCATCTTTTACAATCTTTGTAAATATAAAAAAAAATACAAAAAATTAAATAATTGCTAGTATGCACAAGATTACTGTTTCAAAAGATCTAAATATATGTTATAGCAAAGTTTCATTATCATCATAGTTAAAAGCAAGAGTTTTGATATTTCATAGTTCTTCCGATTAATGGAAGCTTTTCATCTTGATTTAATTTCTAGGTTTGCAAAATAATAAAATTTAAAATTTTGCTAGACTCTTTTATTAAGCACTTTGATGAACACTCAGAAAAGCATTTTAATCACATTTGTGAATGACATGAAGTTAAAAGGAATATAGAATATGTTCACTTATTACCAATATCTGAAAAAAAATCTCTACAGCTAAAAAACAGAATGATAAGCTTGTAATGTTAAAATGTTATAGTGGTTAATGTGAAGTTATCGTGTTCTTAGGTCTGAAAAATCCAAGTTTATAAGGATAGAATAAAGAAAACATACCTAGGATTAACCCATGTAAAAGTCATATTGGAGTATTAGTTTAGCTTCATGTGGCCAGACCAATAATCCCACTCAGTTGTGAGAACCACATTTTTAGATGAATTTTGATAAGCAGGAGTAGAGGACACAAAACAGGAACATGAAAATGTATTATATAATATAATAATAATAATATAGTATTACACATTATATTATATGATACAAAATAATATATAGTAAAATGCTATATAATATTGTTATATAACATTTTATTATATAATATTTAATATTTTATTATATAAAGGTTTTATTATATATTATATAATATTTAGTTTAAAGTAACTGAGATTACTTAATGTAGAGAACTCAGGCAAGATACAATATGTATTTTAAAATATTTGAAAGACAGTATATGAAAATATATTTAGCTATGATTTGTATAATTCAAGAGGAAAGAAGATCCGAAAATTGAAGATTACTGGGGGCCAGGTTTTAATTCAAGTTAAGAGAAAACTTTTTTCTTAACTACTCAAAAACAGAATGAGTTTTTTTAGAGAAAACTGCTTAAAGAGTCTAAAAGAGGTTAAATCATTTATTAAGGAATGGAAAGAAAAGAAAGGGATTTAGAACATATTACCTTAGCAGTCCTTTTAAATTCATACATAATTTTAAATATAATATTCTCTAGAAGCTAAAGCCGATTGGTTGACTGTGTGTGTGTGTGTGTGTGTGTGTGTGTATATATATATATATATATATACACACATATATACTGTGTGTGTATATGTGTGTATATATATACACATATATATGTATATATGTGTATATATGTATATATATGTATACATGTGTATATATGTATATATATGTATATATATATACACATATACACAGTCAACCAATATATGTGTGTGTGTGTGTGTGTGTACACACTAGATACACACATATACAATATTAATGAGTGGTGTGTGTATATATATTATATTTGCATTAATGGTTGCAAGCAAGCATATCTGGTAAGTTGAGAGTTTTTAATATCTTGATAAGTTAATAAAGTCTTGGTAAATATTTATTAGCCCTTTAGAATGGAAAATTTTGGACTCCATTCTTTTTAATCCCAGTATAATATCACTTGACTTCCTGCCTAACTGTTGTAATGAATCTACTCTGTTTATGTGGTTAAAATTGACCGGAGATAAAAGTGACAGCTAGGGCAGTGTGTACAAGGACAGAAAGGACAGACCGAGGTGGGTTCCTTGAAGATGACAAGAGGAAGCCTGGATTTGCTGTAGGAGGCAAGAGGCCACTAGTAAACGGATTCAGAAGGGAATGGTTTGGTCTGAACAACAAGAAACAGGGAAATGTTAAGCTCTCAAAAGCTTTCCAAAATAAAAGGGACATGGAGAATACGAGATTTCATATGTCCTAACCCTGCTATCTAACTCAGAGGCACACAAAAGAAATGGGCCTGATAAAACTGGCATTTATCAGAAATGGAGCAGATACACCCGTAACCTGATGACTCCATGGCAGACTACAAGGAAGAGGCTTACTTGTTCTGGGAGGCGAGTTCAACGTTGACACTAAAGGATAAGACCTCAACAAAGAAAGGCAGGAGTAAGTCTAAAGACATGAGGTGGAAGCCTAATGGGATTGGGAAGCAATTCCCGTTTCCAAGAGCGAAAATGACTTTTACACTAAGCCTCAGCAAGTGGCTGTGTTTTCCTGGTTCCTATGCTACCATGTGGTTAGCCATGATGCTGCCTGATTTTGAATGCTGTGGATTTACAGACTTCTATTAGGGGCTACAGTTCATTATTTTTCCCCCCCTTTTTTCTGTAGGAACAGATATTTACTTTGAAAAATTTTTTTCATCGTTCTATTATATATACCTTTTGTAATACAGGCTAGATAAATGATTTTCAAGAGCTTCAATTTTTCTATTTTTCTATATATAATAGAAAACAATTCCCTTAAAGTGGTCCTACATTCTATATGTTAATAGCAGTGAGATTTAATTCTTTACAATCCCAGTCATTTCAGTTTTCCACTGATCAGTACGGTTTATCAAACATGTACATTTTCAAGAAATTAAGTGTGGTATTACGGATTATTATGAAATTTTAAACTATTACTGTTTACCAGATTAATGACATTGATTACATGAAAGTAACACTTTCTATTCTAAATTCTATTTATTGACTGCATAACTCCAAAGCTGAGGTGCATCTACAGGAGCCAAAGTCCAACGAAACTCACCCCAAAAGGACTAGTCTAGCTCCATTAAAGGAAGTAGTATTTAACCATACTCAAGTCATTAATTCTGTGTATGTTCACTATTCATGAAGCATTGCTCTAAGGAAATGAAAGAGAGAGAGGGAGAGGGAGAGGGAGAAGGACAGTGGGAGAGAGAGAGAGAGAGAACAAATCAGGAACTTGTTCACCTTTGAAATAAAATACTCAGGCGAATCAGGTAAGAACATAAGGGAGGGAATGGTTTATAAAACTGGCATCAAGCTACTTGATACAACATAAGGAGGTGAATATGAACAATGCTCAAGTCTTAAAGTTACCTTGAGGAAGAAAACAAGTCAAGATATCCAGATTGGAGAATAATTTGCAAATTTATACTAGATCTCATAGCAAATGCTTGATTGTGCAAAAATTAAGCACCCCTTAAAAAAAATCTGAGCTAATCCCACTACAAATTAATGCTACTAAGCCCTTTTTAATCCCTCCATTTAAATTTTTTTCATGTCCCCCATAAAGTAACTTAACTATATAGTTAGAATTAGATAGAGCAAGTACATGGCAGGTGTCTGGATCTCAATATGAGATTATATGAATGAAAATGTCTCAGTGGAAGGCGAGGGAGCATCTGAACATATAAGTTCCTGGGTGCCTTTAATTCAGCACATCTGCAATTCAGGGAATTTCAAATCAATTTCTAAGCCCCTGAAAATTTTAAAAGTCCACCTTTGGGATACCGAACTATACTTTTTGCATGTTTTATGTGAAAATATTGAAAGAAATGTTTATTTATTTATTTTTTTGGTAACTGAAGGCTTCATACCTATTTTTTTTTGTTTTAAAAGAGGAACCTAGATTTACATTTTGAAACAGCATGAAGCATAAATACTAATGATTGATAAGACATCCACAGAGTTGGAAAAACAAATTTGAAATAAATTCTCATCACTTCTTTGTCATCATCCTTATTTAATCAGCATTTTGTGTTGTTATATTTAACAATCTTTGATTTTTAAAGTATTTCCTATGGCTTACTATCAAGCCAAACTGAATTATCAGCCCTATCTTATAGTTAAAAATACAACAATGTGGTCAAATTGTAGAGCAATATCAATTTTTAATGGATTCATAATAAAAAATTTGAATAAAGGAACTTTTATAAATTTATGTCTTAAACATTCTTTGACATTCATTTCTATTCATTGTGACAGTAAAAAAGTTTCCAACATGGAAATGGACAGAAAAGTACAACGAGCAAGTCTAACTTAAATAATCACTAAAACTTAAGTCATGCGAGGAGCATTTATTATAATAGAAGAACTTGAAATTACATGGAAAAAAGCTATGACAATTGGCAGATTATGATTCAAGTACCTGTAAATTTTTATGACACTATAATGTTTTAAAAAACGCAGGAGTAGGGAATCCATATGCTACTCAGTTTAGGATAAATTAATAAAATTCTGCATATTATTATCTACCTTAGTGATATCTTTGTGGAATCTTCGGTTAAATTCAAACTACTGTAAATCAATTCAGTAATAGTTACTGAAATAAAGAAAAAGAAGATAAAACCTTGAGTAAATGTACCAAGAAAAAAACATTATAGCCTTGGCATGTTTATAGTTCAGTAGGACATTAAGTTAGCAATTTAGCAAAAACTGAGTCTTCTAAATTATGTAAAAGTAGTGTTGTATTCTTTCGCACAATTTGGCTAGTGATTTATTTAAAGATCTAGTCAATACTTGGGCGTTTATTTCCTATTGAAGCCATGGATAGTTATTACACTTTAACTAAGTAACCTGGGAGCTTTCTGAAGAGAGGACAACCATAGTTTTTCTCAGGCTTGGAAATTTGGTATTGGCAGTTTTGCTGTATGAAATCAGGCTAGGCTACTTTTCTAGAGTCTGCTATTTATCTCTTTAAAAAAAAAAACACTAAAGTTTGACTGACACTAATTTCCTGAACAAGATACTCTAGAAACTCCAGTTTATCTTATAAAATCATAACAGACAAGGTTTGTGATGTCCCCTCCGCAAGATTCTTTATTCTGTCAGTTTATAGCATTTGAAATGACGGAAAGGGATGCGTTCCTTTCATATGCCATCCAGGAGAACAGAACCTGTCAC
Source organism: Cacajao melanocephalus (assembly GCA_963573385.1). Lineage (NCBI taxonomy): Eukaryota > Metazoa > Chordata > Mammalia > Primates > Pitheciidae > Cacajao > Cacajao melanocephalus. The sequence goes on along the minus strand of CAUYLG010032572.1, from coordinate 3,211 downwards.
CAACAGTGTAATGTGCTATGTATTATCACTCTGAGTGATCCAGAGGCCCAGAGACTGTCATCTTTTTAGACTGTACAAGTCAACACAAATAAAACTGAGGAGGCAAATGATAATGTCTCAGATAGAGCCAGGCTCATTCTGGCCATTACTTTTTATTCAAACCTTACAGATGACATGATGTGAAAAATGAGCCTATGTCTAGTTCAATGCCCATTAGTGTGTGAGCACATTATCTTCCACTTTTCACATTGAATCTTTCTGTACTCACTCTGCCAGTTAGAGCTCAGCAGCCTGTCAGCGAAAGGAGATTTTGACTACTTTAAAATTTTTTTATCTTATTATAAATAAATACTAAATATTACCTTTCTCTTGATAAATTGTAAATAATGTGAGCTACTCATTCTAAAACAGATGCACCATATTTCCTAAAGTTTATCAGAGATTAATCTTCTGTCTATAAATAATTAGAGATTATTTATAAACAGAAATAATCTCTGGTGTTTAATAATAATCAGGTGTTATTTTGAATTAAAAAATTCAGGCAGAATAATTTTTAAAAACTAAATAAAATTTCTATTCGAATAAATAAGCTGAGAATTTTAATCTGTATTAAGAAGAATTTGACTATGATAAGACTGCCCTATCATTTCCCATCCATGATAAATTCTATAGTTTTCCATATCTGAATACCTCAGGCATTCCCTGTCAAAAACGCAATAAATTGTATAATTTTGTAATGTGTAAAAGACTCAGAAATATTTGTTTTCTGTAGAAATGTATTGCTAAAGAAAAGTCTGATGAATACTTTTGCAATCCTATTAGTTGCCAGGACCCTCATGTTGCTTTCATAAACATAAAGAAACATCTTTGTGCCTGGTGGTGTGGAGAAATCAATTAATTTATCATAGCACTCTTTAAGTGTCACATGATTTTGGCCAGGGGTAGCAAATTGAACTATGAAAATGTACTTTTTAACAGCTCTATTGGATAGAAAATTTGACAGCCCTCAAAGTGTAGATTTGCCATCTTCAAAAATAGCTGAAAACACTCACAGCCACTCACACTTTGAATATAAATCCAATTCCTGGAGAGTTTTTAACGTGTTCACCAGCATTATCAATAGCTGGGTAAAATTCCTATGTTACTATTTGTAATCTTGAATCATCCCCAATACTCTCAAAATATTCCTCAATTACCTAGAGCAAGAATTAGCCACATTTTAAATTTTCCTAAGGATGTAACAACTAAGCATAAGATTGTTATAGTTCTATTATTTAAATTACAATGTATTTAATTAAAATCAAATTTTAAAATGTTAGCATTGCATATGACTTGAAAGATATACCTGGAAATTTTTCTAAAAGTTACTGCGTGTTTAGTTTGGCCATTACAATATCACTTGATGTGGCTTCCTGTTGAATTACATTCCATTTTGTGTCCACAATAACAGCCTAAAGAAATCTAAAGATCTTAGAAAAAGAAGCTGAATTTCTTGTTAGCAAACTTTCCCATGTGTCCTGTAACAGGAAGGTAACAGCATGTTTTATGATGAGCTTTATTTTTTGCTGAAGTCGCCAGCCTTTCCCTCTCAGACTGAAGCATTGTTTAAATACGATAATTTCTTACCTCAGAAAATGGTTTACAATGTTTTCAGTTCCCTTCTGAAATGTCAATGATAGGCATTACTGTCTGTGCAGAAGTTAAATGGTACCACAGTGGAAGAATAGTAGATGAGGAGTATTTATTTTAGCTTCATCTTCAATTTTCTTCTGCCTGGATTATCATCCTGTGTTATTTACGGTGAGAATGATGGTCTGAATGTACAAAATTGTGTGTACTGCCTGAGAAAGATATAAGTGCCACTGTGATGACTTTCTATGGTGATTATTTTGTCCAGATATAATAGCAATGTTGGTGATATTAGCTGAAGTTTATTTTTAAATCTCAATTCAAATGGTAAATAGCTTTGTATTCTAATCATTGACCATCTTTGAGGAAAACCAAAAGCTTATGTTATGGGAAGATATGAGATGCTTATATAGGACATGATAAAATAAAATGTGTTTCCACTTTTGTTTAAGTAATATTTCAGAGAGTGTTATATTGATTGTGTAATTATTTCATTTCACGTTGTCTTAAAACCAATGCATCTAAATGGACTAAAATTAAATGTGAGTTTTCATTAAGAATTGGATGTCACCTTTTTCTTTTCTGTTCTGTTCTTTTTTAATAGTCATAGAGACTGAAATAATAGCAGCTGCTTTAACTGTTAAAATTGTAGTTTCTAAAAAGAAACACCATTTTAAAAATTGAAAATCTACTTAATCCCCAATTAAACTAATTTAAACGAAAGTGAATGGCTTCTTTTCACTCTTTATGATGAACCTGCTGCCCTATACTCTCTCACTATGACACTATCCTTGGCACATATACTCTTGAGAGTAGCTACTAAAACTAAATTAAAATGATATATTGGTGGCCAATGAAAATATGACATTGAAGGTAATTCATGGCCAAGAAAAATCTGTTACCAGAAAGTATCCAAAGAACAAGTAATTACTAGTAATTTGAATTTTACTCCCAATGTCTTGTTTATTCAAAATGAGCTTAATATATGTGTACTACTTTCATACTAATACTTTGTTTTCACATAAAGCTCACTGAATTAAACAATGCATTCCTACAGTTCTAACTTCTGTGTAAATGGCTTGTCTACCTCTAAAAATATTCCTGTTGTACACTACTGTCTTAAATGGACTATTTTCTTTTTTTTTCATTGACTTTATTTTCTTTGCTCAGAAAAAATTGTCAAGTGTCTTTCTTAATCTAGCTGTTACATTTACATTTTCCAGGGAAATATCCAACTGTTGATCTTTCTGACCTTGAATGACATGATATTCTAGACCTGATGCCATGTAATCCTTTTTTACTCTCTATCAAGAAAGAAGATATTCAACATTTTTCTAGATTTGAACATTCTCTTTATGCAAATAAATAATTTTTATTCTTTTCATTAAATGAAGGACCAGTTTTCTAGGTTTGTGTATTTTCTATATTCTTTATTTGGTTATCTAAAATCTTGTAAATTTATTTTTACCACTAACAATATATCTAAAGTATTGTATAGTATTCTATAAAAGGAAAAATAGAACAAGAATCCCGTTCTCTCTCCCTCTTTCTCTTCCTCTTTCATTCTCTCTTACATTCTTTT
>CAUYLG010032571.1:0-41784 GCA_963573385.1 Cacajao melanocephalus | reverse complement strand
TTGTTAAACACAATTATTGGCATAATAGAGGTTTTTAATACCCATTTTTAGACTGCATTCTAGCCTGGGCAGTAGAACAAGAATCCGGTTCTCTCTCCCTCTTTTTCTTCCTCTTTCTTTCTCTCGTACATTCTTTTTTTTCTTTCACTCTCACTTTCTTTCCTCTCTTTTCCTTTCTTTCAAAAAATAAATAAATAAATAAATAAATAAATAAATAAATAAATCCATTCTTTTTACTCCTCCCTATCCTCCTTCACCAAGTTTAAGAGAGGTAAAATCTCTGCATTCTCAAAGGGAAGAGAGTGTCAAGATTTAAACTTTCCTGGGAACTACACCACAGGAGCTCAGCCTGGGGCAGCGGCAGAGCCCTGGAGTGAAAAACCAAAGGGGACCTGAGAGCTTTCCAGGAGAAGGGATGAAAACTGAGAGGCCCATAACAATGAGCCGTAGCAGTGAAGGCCACCTTCCCATTACCTGTTCCTTCTTCCCACCTATCCTGCTGTGCGCATGCCCCCCAACCTGGATGAGAGCAGACACAGGAATGGGTGGAAATGAAATGAGTCAATTGCATGACAAGGTGCCAAGTGAATGAAGAAGGAAGAGAGGTCTTGCGGCCATCATGCCATGCAACCAGGCAGCTGTTTCTTTTTCCTTTTTTTTAATTGTACTTTAGGTTCTGGGGTACACGTGCAGATCATGCAGGGTTGTTGCATAGGTATATACGTGGCAATGTGGTTTGCTTCAGGCAGCCGTTTCTAAGAGACCGTCCAACCCTCAAGATCTAAGCTGACTATTTCCATCTCTAGCTTGTGTATTTGATTAATAACCACCCTACCTAGACCTGAGAACCCTTAGACAAGTTATACTAACTTTCATTAAGCAAATAAATCTAATCATCCAGAAATTCCAGATCCACAAAAATCAGCAAAACCCAAATGATCTAAATATGTTTGACCTGAATTATTCTCATAATAACCTAAGTTGTCTACTAGACTCTAGAGGTACAGGAAGAACTTCTCCTTCGGTAACCAAAAGCCATGTCCTATTGAATAAGCCATTCTCTCTCTGTTTACTTTTTGAAAGATATAATCCATATAAGCATATAAAATCCTGGCCATCTATAGATTTTAATGAGATTGATCATGTTAATATCTTACCTAACTTAACAGAGGATAAGTTATTCCTTGATATTTGCCATTTTTAATTCTCAAAAAAGTGAAACTGTAGTGACAGAAAGAAGATCAGTGGTTGCCTGGTACTAGAGGTCAGGGGAGGGGATTGACAAGAAAGAGGAAGGAGGAGACTTTTGAGGGTGATGAAGTGGTTCTATGTTTCGATGTGGGGAATCCATCAAATTGTACACTTAGAATCACCACATTTTACTATATGTAAATGACACCTCGATAAAGCTTTAAAATGCCATCTTCGTACAGTAGAGTGCCATAGCTTAGGAATGTCAGGGAAAATGTTTCTGCTGCACAGAGATGGAAATACTAGGTCTGTCAAAATGTCTCAATAACAGGGTACTTGAGCAGAGCATGTCAATATTTTGTGGAATAATTCATCATTTGTCAGCTGCCTGAGGTAGAGCCATGTAACATTTAACATGCCCAGAGTGTGTGTTTACCCATCACACACCCCACCCCCAGGAGCACTAGTTTATCCATTACAAGTTAAAGGCAGCAGCACTGCTCAGGTGAGCAATGAGTAGGGGAAGTCTGGTATACACTAGAAAAAGAAGGGTTTTGAGTCACCACGGTCCCCTCCACAGCCCAAATATGTGGTGAAGGCGGGCCCTTCCCTTCTCCCATTTCTGTATTTACTTGGCAACTCAAAAATATGAAGCCCCAAGTTCAATTGAGGCCCAAATGTTTTCGCTTTACACCCATTTGATTTATCAAAGGACAGCCTGGTGGGGCCAAAAGTCCTCTGGGAATTCACATGGTGAGTGACTACGAAGATGTTGATAATAAAGATTTCTCCATTCCTGTTATCCCCAGGGGCAGGGCACCTAGGGTTGCGAGGATAAAAGTATTGCTCTGTCCTTTTTACAGGTCTGTTTGTGTGTTTCTTGACTCTCTCAGGTTCACTCAAAAGTGCCTGGAGAAAGAAGGTCCCTGAGACACCTGCACACCCCTTTTGGAATCCCACACAGCCAGCCCTGAGAAGAGAGGATAAGTTGATGAGACCCCTGACTGCAAAGCTCAGGCTTGGAGTAGAAAGAGGAAACCCAGGGTCCACATGTCTCTCATTGGTCATATCACCATGTTACATTTTCAAAAAGTACAACCAATGTCATTTTTAATCCACTAATTTTTTTGTCAGTGACATCTAACGGGGAATTGGGTTTGAGAGCTAGATAGAGCACTTCATTAGTATATGCAACTCAATTCTACATGTTCTAAGCTTCTGCTGGGTACACGGTCCCAAAGGAGTTGTGTTAACCATGGTCCATATTGTTTTCCTCTCCCTGGGTGTGATCTCATCAGCCCTTCAGCTTTGATTGACCGACTCTTTGATGATGTCTAAAACTCTCCAGCTCAGCTCTCTCTCCTGAGCTACAGCAATGAATTTCTACCTATCCACTGACTATCATTCTCTGGCTGTTTGGCAAGGAACCCCAATTTGAGAAAAGCAAATCCAAATTCAATAACATTGCTCACATATCTATTTCTCACCTAAACCCTGCCATCAAAAATTAGTGCCTAGACAATAAACATTCAGCCACCCAGATCCCAAACTGAGGTGCACCTGGAATCCCCTCTCTCCTCTACTACTGTCATATCCAAACTAATCACCAAATTTGAGAAACCGTCAATTCTACCTCACAGATTTCTCTCACATCTATCCCTCTCTCTCCATCACCACACATCATGCGTTTCCTGGCAACTCCTTAGAGTCGCTCCACTTCCGGTGAGATGATCCTGATTTATCCTCTATAGCCTATGCTGTTGGAGCCCTGCCCAGGTACCCTTTATAAGTTGAGACAGTCAATGCATTTATGCCCCAGACACTGCAGATTTGGGCTGCTAACCCCTCACACCTACACCCTTTTCTGGAGGACTGTCTGCAACTGGTGGAGCCATCTTACCTGGAGATGCCTGGGACCCCATCCTCCCCTTAGGGGCGGCAAGGACGATCTCTGGTATAATCCACACTCCAGAGCTCCTCTTGAGATCCAACGGAGCCTAGACTCTTCCTTAAACCACATCTTTTCCCTGCTTCTTCTGCCCATGCCCTGCCCCACTTCCCTCATTCTCTTATTTTTTTCCCTAATAACACTCGTTCAATTAATCACTTACACAACAATCCCTATCTCAGGCTCTGTTTCTAGGGAATCCAACTTAAAATATCCTTTATAGTGGCACAGAATAATTTATTTTTAAAGGCATAGTTGATCATTTAATTCTTTGACATGCATTTTTTTTACATTTATACCTCACTAGGTACATAAAATCCAAAAACTTTAGTGCATCCTATAAACCTTGCCTTCTTCTCTCACCTGCCCCTGCCCCAAGTTCCCTATTCTAACCAGGCCTTCTGCCCTTCCTTTCTACTAAGGTACTCTACTTGCCCCCAAAGCCATGCTCTTTCACACCTCTGTATAAGCTCATGTTCTTCTCTTTGCCTGAAATGTATTCTTCCATCTTATCTAAACTCTCATTCACCCTTTGAGACAGCTTATACATCACCTCCTCCTGGAGCTGTTCCTTGGTCTTTCCCACTCTTTTAGGCAGAGTCAGACACTCCATTCTTCACACTCAAGCGGTGTCATATACATATCTCTACTACAATATTTGCCTTGTATTTCCATGCTACCACCAAGAAAATCCAGTACATGTTATTATGAGTTTTACCAGGACAGAGAGTTCCTTTGATATCTTTGTATCCCCGGTACCTAGCACTGTGCCAGGCACAGAGTAGGTGCTCAGCAAATATTTGTTGAGTTCCCGTACAACCCATCAGTCTTTAGTCCTTCTCTAGCCCTGGGATTACCCTTTGCTTGATAAGCTAAAAAACAATGGTATGGGCTCCTTGTTTTACTGTATCCTACTTCCTGCAAAGTCTTTAACCAGATCTTCCTCCCCAGGTATTTTCCAAGTGCCTGAGGGATGTATTTGCTCCCCAGAGGTCATCTTGGCTGCCACTTGTGTCAGGCCTAGATCTGGATTACTACACTAGGCTTCTCTGTGCATCACCGCTTAGCTTAGCCAGCTTTTCCAGGCCACCTGAGCATTCTGAGTATCAGTTCCTCCCTAGTGAGGATGCTGACTCTTCCTTAATTTCCCAGTGCACAGACTTAGGCAGACCATGGTGTTCAACAGAACTTTCTGAAAATTTGAGGAGGACAAAGGGGAGATACAACACAGGGAAGAACTTGGTGTGAGACCACTGCTCCCAGAGCCCACAGTGCTATGCCTCCAAAGGCATCTCTCCCTTAGTTTCCTCACATACAGGCCACCATGTTTCAAAGCCAATTTACCACCTCTATGAACAGAAGTTCCCTACCATGAGACTAATGCCTGACAACCGCTTCTCTCCAGCTGGAACAGTAAATCTCCCCTTTGTCTTCCAGTCAATACCACAACAGTCCCTGCAGAGAGGCAGCTCCTACAGTGTACACCACTTTCCATCATTTTGAATTTCGCTCCTTCGTCATAGTTTCAAACTGTCGTTTCCAGACCAGGATCTGTACTTTAATCTGCCATGCATAAAAAAGAGAGAATAGTCCTTCCATTTCCCACAATACAAGATCTCTATCTCTGAATAATGAAAAAGCTGTATTACCTTTGAAATAGAAAATGTAACCATCAAGATTTCAGAAATAGGGTATTCTAGGCTCAGGGTACTGCACTATTCAAATGAATAAATGAAAGCGTAAATAAAAAATATCAATGTTGAGAGGATCAAGTAAGGCTTTAGTCTAAGGGGCTTGAAAAGGGGGATAGTTTAAACCTACAGAGATGGGGAGGATTCATTCCAGGCAAAAGAAACCACAGGAACAAAGGTCTGAGTCCAGCAAACAGAGCCTTGATGGCAATTTCTAGGAAAAGTATAGGAGACTCATGCATCAATTAGTAGGAGTCAGATTGGAAGGGAAATAAGATTCCTTCCAGGGTTGATATCTACTCTATCTACAAGGCTGAGAAGTGACTTGAATTGAAATGTGTATTTAAAGTAACAGGCAATGGCAAAGTTTTCAAGGTTTTTGCTATAGTCCTAGGTCACTGTGTGAGTTGCCAACTTTTGATTAAAATAGCGCACTGAACCATGTCATCAGAAGAGAAAAAAAAACTATAAGAAAAAATGCCTTGCCTCTTGGTGGTGAAATTAGGGATGGGTCATTTATTGTTAGTATTCCTACTTCTTTTCAAATTTCTGCATGTCTGAGTTTTTTGCAAGGAACATCAACCATTTTATGATAAATCTGAACAAATGCATTGCTACAATATTCATACTATTAAAATATACTTTAAGGAAGACCCTGGGTAACAGTCAAATTAAAAGGAAAGAATCTTCATTTAGCAAACTTGGCCCTCTCTAATGGCACATTAGCTTAGACTCCAGAGCTACCCTCTCTTTATTAAGAAGATAATTCAGTTCCAAAAACATTACTTCTCAAAAAGTGCAAATAATTGCAATGATCAAGCAAGCATTAAAATCCAAAGAGCTGTGTCTCCTCATCTTATACCCAAGCCACTATATCATGATGAGGACACAAGGCAAAATATCCCTTTGGAAAATTATAGCAAAAGCCAGAGACAAGCAAGTTGGCATCAATGGTTTTACTTTACCTGAAAAACGCATCATCTAGAAGGTAAATCAGGTAAAAAGTGGTCTCTATGGGCAAAGAGCAAATGACCTCACCTGCAGGCTAGTCACAGAGAGTACCTGAAAAAAATATTGGGTTAGAAATTCCCAACAATTATACCTCACACTAGAAGAGGAATAAAAGAGTTCAAACTAATGTGCCTCTCAGAAAAAAAGCTTTCAAAGACATATGAAAAAGAAGGCCACAGACTTAGAATCTGGCCTGGCCCATGGGGTGAAAGAAATCCTTTACAGACACTGGAATTGTCACCAAGATTAATGCTGACGCACACAGAGAGCATGAGACGTCATTTGGAAGACAGAGCATCCACATGAAATACCTGAGAGAGCCTAAAAAGGTGACAAAACAATACCTGGAAATGAGAAGACAATGGAGCGTCCATGTGATCATTCAAAGTGAACACATGGGGAAGGCAAAGGTCGATGGTAAGATGGGAAGAGCTGCCAGTGGGAAGAGCCAGATGAAGGATGGCATAAGTACAGGAGCAGAGAAAAGGGAGCATTGAATGGAGAGGTCGCTGTACCATGTGTGACCTCTGTGAAGGAGCTAGGTAACCCAGTCAGCAATTCTTCAGGATAGAGAAGACCTTATGTGCTCATTTTAAACACTGTGATTGTGTTAATTCTAGCTAAGGTCTGAGCTTTCAAGCAGGTGATCCAGATCAGCACACTTTAATGTAGATTCCAAAGGAAATTTTGAAACAGAAGTCAGTGGATTCAGTCCATATGTGTGAGTCTTAAAGCAAAAAGAACAGCAAATGTTCCTTGCTTAGACAACACACTTCCTTGCTTAGAAAACACACTTCCTTGCTTAGAAAATGCAGTTTAGCTATCCAAAGGGTTTCTTAGACTAAGGGAAAGGTCATACTAGAACTCTGGGCTTGGCCACCGTGGAATTGCCTTGCTCTGGGCATCCAAACTATAGAAAATCCCCGAAAGTTGTATTAAAGGAATCCCAATTCTATAGAGAGGGCTGAAAAAAAAGATATATGCAAATAGAAGAAAGGAAACAAAGGGAGAACTACATTTTCTTTGTACCCTTAAGGGAGAAAGAAGCAGGCTAAACAGCTCTGAGATACTGAGAAAGGCTGGCCTTAACCAAAGATAAAATGAAAGCCATACCAAAGCAACACAGAGACTTCTAAAGTGAATAAAAGTTAATGTTATTAATTCATTGTATACACTTAGATGACATTTGCAATCTATTTGCACCAAAGTGAGATCTATTCATCCTATATCATATGTGGAGTAACGTGCAAAAGAAGTTGCCATACACACTGAAGCCGCAGGAACAATGTCCAGCACATAACTGGTGCTCAGTAGACATCATATAGTCACTCACTCATTTATTCATGTACTTGATAGTGACTGCCTGATATGGTTTGGTTTTGTCTCCACCCAAATCTCATCTTGAATTGTAACTCCCACAATTCCCACATGTCATAGAAGGAACCTGGTGGGAAGTAACTGAATCATGGGGGTGACTCTTTCCCATGCTGTTCTCATGATAGTTAATAATTCTCAGGAGATCTGATGGTTTCAAAAATGGGAGTTTCCCTGCACAAGCTCTCTTCTGTCTTCTGCTGCCATGTGAGGACTTCCCAGACACTTAGAACTGTGAGTCCATTAAACCACTTTCTTTTGTAAATTGCCCAGACTCTGGTATGTACTTGTCAGCAGCATAAAAACAGACTAATACACCTACTCTCTACTATATGCAAGGGACTAGTCTAGGCACTGAGAATTCAGCATTAAAAAAAAAAAAAAAAAACGAAAAAGCCCTCATGGAGCTTACCTTCCAGTGAAGGAGACGGGCAAATGTACAAACACATATATAAAAAAAAGTCAGAGAGTAGTAAATGCTTTGAAGAAAAATGAAGCAGACCAAAGGGCTGGAGAGGAATGAGGGGCTTCCTTATATAGGACAATCAGGGAAGCCAGTCTGAGGAGGTAGCATTCCAGCAGAAGACTTGGAGGCACTGAAGAAGCCAGCCACATGGGTATCTGAGAAACAGCCATGCAGAGGGGAGGAATAGCAAATTCAAAGCCCTGAGTCAAGGACTAGGAGGAGGTAATGAGGCTAGATCAAAGGGAGGGAGGGAGAAGTGGTGGGAAACAGGGTTGGAGAGCACAGTAAGGACTAAGCACGCTGGCCTTTGTGGGCCATGGAAAGGACATTCAGTGACATTCCAAACGTGGTAGGAACCTACTGGTGAGTCTAAACCAAGAGAGTCACATGATCTGACTTCCTTTTGCTTTTTTTTTTTTTTTTTTTTAAGACAGAGTCTTGCTCTGTTGCCCAGGCTAGAGTGCAGTGGCATGATCTCATCTCATTGCACCCTCCACCTCCTAGGTTCAAGCAATTCTCCTGCCTCAGCCTCCCAAGTAGCTGATACTGCAAGTGTGTGCCACCACGCCCAGCTAATTTTTTTGTATTTTTAGTAGAGACAGGGTTTCACCACATTGGTCAGGCTCGTCTCAAACTCCTTCTACCCACCTCAGCCTTCCAAAGTGCTGGGATTACAGGAGTGAGCCACTGCGCCCAGCCCCATCTTTAAATAATCACTCTGACAGCTTTGTCAAGATATGCCTGTAAGGGGTGGGATCGGGGAGAAACCTAGGTGAAGGAGGGAGGAGATGATGGTGTCTTGGAAGACAAAATAGAAGGAAACTTCCCACTTCTCCAAAAAGAAGGTCTCCCAAAAAGTTTATTGGTCAACTCAAATATACAATTTCTGGAATGTGAATGAAATACTCAACTTTCTACATACAACAATAGTATTTTATTTTCATTAACATCCATATCTAAACTATACCTACAAAATTTAGAAATATCAATGTAGAAATATTTCTTTCTTATTAATCTCACATTACATGCAGTCATTTCACTCAAACTCATCCCAAGCATGTTTCACATCCGTGTCTTTTCAGATCACTTTCTTGGTCACTTCACATAAATTTCCAGGGCACACTGCCTTTATTTCCATCCAGGCCTTTTTTTAATCCATGTAAATGCTGTCACTGGATCATTTGTCCCAAGTCACAGTACCTATTGGTAAGGATTCCAATTTTAAAGTAGCACTTACATCAATATAGGTTCTTTGAAGGCAGGAGCATTGTTTTATTGACTAATATATCCCCCAGTGTCTAGGGCAGGGGTTAACAAACTACAACCTGTGGGTCAAATTTGTAAATTAAGGTTGTTTTGTTTTGAGACAGGAGCTCACAGTCCCAACCTTCAGGCCCAAGAAATCTTCCCACCTCAGCCTCCTGAGTAGCTAAGATTGCAGGTGTATATCACTCCACCAGCTTTTTTGTTGTTGTTTCAGATGAGTTCTTGCTATGTAGTCCAGGCTGGTCTTGAACTCCTGGCCTCAAGCAATTGTCCTGCCTCAACCTCCCAAAGTATTGGGATTACAGGTATGAGCCACTACATTTGGACAGTTTTTTTTTTTAATGTAGCTTTACTGGAATACAGCTAGGCCCAGCACTTACATATGCCCATGGCTGCTTTTACTCTATAATGGCGGAAGTAGACAGTTGTTACAGAGACTGTATGCTCCACAAATCCTGAAATATTTACTGCCAGGCCCATTGCAAAAAAGTTTGCTGACCCTTAGTCTAGAATATTGCCTAGCACGTAGTAGGCATTCAAAAAAAAAAACTGTCATTAAATAGCTATAAAACAACTCCCTATTTTCTGAAGGATAATTTAGAGAAAGAAAATAAAAACCTTATATTCTGCAGTATTTGTTGAATTCGTCCTCAAGTGCCCTCCACACTGGCCCCTTCTAGTGGTTCTTTTCAAGCACTAAGTGGCATAAAAGCCTTTCTGTCTAATTCTCAAGGGAGCATTTTCTAAGGCAGCTCTCCTTCCCTTCGTGCCCCGAATAACTCTAAAGACATCACTTCTCTCTTCTGTGCCTCCGTTCTCCACAACTTGAAAACAGAGTGTTTGTGGAACTTGTGGGTCAAGTGTTTTCAGAGAAAAGGTACTGCACTCGGAGTGTTTGACTTTTATATCTGGAAAGAGCAAAGGGGCAGGAGTGTGGAAAGCCTATCCACCCATGGAAGGGTTAGAGTGCCATTGGCAGCTGGAGCCAGTCAAGAGCCAGGTCCTGGAGAGAGAGTATGTTTGGAAAGGGCACCTCTTTCTCCATGTTTCAAGCCATTCTTATAGGAGCATGCTTTGAAAGGGTCATGAAACTGTGTTCCATTCCATGTTTCAAAACCATACACAAACTCTTCTGATCTTGATAGAGTATACAGACTCTTTGAGAAAAGAGTTTCCAGCAGTGCTCCTGCAGAGGTCCTTTGTAAAAGTTTGCAGGTAGCTCAGCCCTGCTAAGGCTCTCTTGACAGCTGCACCACTGGACGCAAAATCACCTGAAAGAATTCTACACTAGAAAACTGATGGAACGATGATTGCTTTATTTTTTCTTATAGAGCAAGGTCGAAATTACCTCCCTCTGTTGCAAGGGAATCTAGTCTTAGGAGGCAAAAAGCCTACATTTCTTGGGATTGTAAAGGCTCACAAATCTGTGTCGCTCTCTCTAATCTCCTGCCGCCTCAAAAAGAGCAGAGAAGATCTCTGAGAGAAGTAAGCTGAACCCCTTGAAACTATTTCAGCAGCAATTTGTGCAAAGGATAGTCCTAGGAGTGATTTTTCTCTAGCCTGAAATATCCTGGGGGCAGCCAACAGAAGCTGTGAGGGCCTTTGATGCAGAACCTGAAGACCTAAGGGCATGGCCCTGCCAGGGAGCAGCCCCACTCCACACAGACTTCAGAGGGAGGGAGAGAAAAGCCTTGTGTGGAGGTGTAGTCTGGGAAGTGAGCCTGGCTTTCCTCATTAACCACTACTGCATGATGATGCTCAAAGAACTTACTCATAATAAATGTTAGAGCACCTATGGCAAAGTAGATCAGCTTGAGCATGGGTCCCCCTGAGGCAGATCCAAGACAAGGCACAGGTAGAATATTTGAGAATTACAGGAAACACCAGTGGTAAATGAGGAAGTGATAGGGGAGGAAAGAAAGTCACTGCAGGGTCTGCTACCAAGCCAGCTACCACTGTGGACAACTAGGGCTTAAAGCCAGGGAGAACTCTGGGGCACAATGTAAAACAGGAGCCTCTGGGGTATCCCACCCAAGGGGCAAGGCAGCTGAGGTCAGCAATTTATTGACAGCCGAAAGGGGTAATATTAATTTTCCCAGCACCCTACTCTGGCTTCTAAGAGCACTCTCTCAGGCTAAGCTATGCAGACAGTGGCAGCTGGGAGTGGCAGCAGCACCTCAATATGGTGAGTTCTGATAGTGTATTAATCTGTGCTCATGCTGCTGTAAGCATGTACCCAGTCTGGGTAATTTATAAAGGAAAAAGATTTAATTGGTTCACAGTTCCACATGGCTGAGGAGGTCTCAGGAAACCCACAATCATGCTGGAAGGGGAGGCAAATGTGTCCTTCTTTACATGATGAAAGGAAGGAGAAGAATGAGAGCCAAGCAAAGGGGAAAGCCCCTTATCAAACCATCAGATCTCATGAGAACCTACTATCATAAGAATAGCATGGGAGAAACCACTTCCATGATTCAATTACCTCCCACCAGGTCCCTCCCATCACATGTGAGGATTATGAAAACTACAAGATGAAATTTGAGTGGGGACACAGCCAGACCATATGAGATGGATATGGACAGCATGCCCACAACATCTACCACTGAGTCTCTCAATATAAGTTTCCTGTCCTCTTTCCTTGCTGATAGTCTTCTCCTTCATATACTTGGAAAGAAGAAGCTACCTGGGATGGAGTAGTGACATCTACTACATGCATGGTGCCCATCATCTTTGGAATAGACTTCCTCTGCTTGGCGAAATCCTTACACTGTGACTCCAGCCTCTCCAGAGTAAAATGCAAATGCCCAGTCCCTTGCAGTGAGGACATGGGCCTGAGATTTAGGCTCTGCCAATCAGGCACACAAAGGCGACACTGTGTTTTGAAACCATGTGATATATGAGGTGGGCTGAGGGGGACACCTCTCATACATGGGGAGAGACATGGCAGAGGCATGCAGGTTTTGGTGGGAGAGTTTTTCTGGCAGTTCAGGATAGTATTTCTGACACAAAAGTAGCAACAGGGAAGGTAGCTGCAGCAGGTGCAATAACTGTGGTGTCCCGGCATCTGTTCAGCAGCTCCAGAGCTTTCCTATCAGTCCAGTTCCTGTAGTTTAGTGATCCTCCTAGAAGCCGGCCCCCAAGTGTCTTTCTCCCTGCTCTGAATATCGTTTATGTCAATTCCTTTCTTACTTAAACTAACCACAGTGGACTTTGCTCTTTGCAACCACAACCATGACCATACAAGTGGAAAGACTAAACGGGAAGAAGACACTATGACTGGTGTATTTATAAGTATAAAGGAACCCAAAGGAACCGTTTGGTCCCCACTTTTCCGCAGAAAGAGGTTTACCTATAAGCCATTTCAAACAAGACACCAGTTTCCAACTTTCCAGGGAGAACATTTTGCATTGCCTAAAAAGGTACCTATTCCAAGAACCTACAGTAGCCAATGCCATAAAGTTCTACTTTAGTACAAGGAAATGCAAGAATGCTTCATAGTCACTTAAAAGAAAATGTACCTAACTCACTCATTTTCTCACTGACTTTACCTTTAGTGATCTTAATTCTATCCTGTCATGAGTGGAGCTGCCCACTGCTCAACATGAGAGAACTGTCAACTTCATCTTTTCCAGTTTAATGTTAGTTAGACAACAACTTGAGAAGAGACAAAGATATCAGTATTTAATGTAAAAGAAAACCATTTCTATGTCACACAGGCATTAAAAGCACTTGGTTTCAAAACATGACTTACACCAGGTTCCCTCTCTACTCCTGGTCTTTTGAAGCCACAGGAAAAAGTCAGGAACACTTCTTCAAATCTGTAAATCAAAAGCCAACAAGACAAAGTCCAGCTGTATTCCTTCCTTCCTTCCTTTGCGAAAATGACAGTCTCATTCAAAGGTATAAATTCATCTTCCTCCATTACTTGAAGGACGTCCTCTGATGTTTGTGCTAAATGCCAAGAGCTATAATGACTATTATTATATTTCTGCCAAATGTTTTCAGAAATCTTTGGGACTGGAGGCACTGGATCTCACTAGCATCGTGTTAATATCTTACCCTGATGCCACGCACGGTGGCTCACACTTGTAATCCCAGCACTTTGGGAAGCCTAAGCTGGAGGATCACTTGAGGTCAAGAGTTCAAGACTAGCCTGGCCAACATGGTGAAACCCCATCTCTACTAAAAATACAGAAATTAGCCAGGTGTGGAGGCACACAGCTGTAATCCCAGCTACTCAGGAGTCTGAGGCAGGAGAATCGCTTGAACTCAGGAGGCAGAAGCTGCAGTGAGCCGAGATCACCCCACTGCACTCCAGCCTGGGTGACTGAGGGAGGCTCCATATCAACAAATAATAATAACAATAAAAATATTACCCTAAATATTTTACCCATTGGCCTTCAAAACTCACAAATACAAATATAGTATAACAAAACACGATGTTTGATGAATGAATCCAGTTACACTGCATAAGGAATAAGACTTGGAATCAGACTAACCTAGACTTCCAGGAAAGACCCTCTGTTTATTATAAACTGATCTTCCATAGTTGTTAACTATGTACCTTGGGCAAGTTGCTTAATGTCTCTTAGACTTAGTTTATTCACCTATAAAATAAAGTCATAATACCACATAGTGTTGTTGTGAGGATTCAGTGAGATAATACGTAAAGTAAGTAAAACATGGCTGGGATATATTTTTGTTTAAAATGGTAGCTAAGATTTTTTTTCTTTTTAATTTAACTGTGCATCTTTGGATCTGTATATTAGTATTTTTAAATAAATATTGTATATATTTCAATGTGGATGAGATTTTTGTCTTTTCTCCCTTTAAAATTTCACAAGGTTTTGCACATCTCATCTTTGGTGATCTGAGCTATTACCACCATTTTATTAAACTCTAATATTGGTGATGTCTCCACACCTTCTGACTGCTACCAAAGTTGTTTGCCATCATGATGAGTAAGCCCACCCACCCTTCAGTGCCCCAGAGTGGTTTCTCAGTGCCCTGCAGATCGAATTTAAAGTCCTTATTGCTGAAGCACTGTTTCAATTCCCTTCCTACATTCATCCTCCCATTCCCCAGCCATCCATCACAGAGTCTGAGGCTTAACATTACACTTCTCAGGCTGTCTTGCTTAATAAATTATACCCAAAGGACATAAATCTGCAGAATCCCTATTGATACTAGTGCCCCAAATTCAAAGGCCACCAAATGTGCCCCATCTCACATCTAGGTAGGACCCTAATGCCACAATGCTTTTAAAAGTTGCTCCTCCTCTCGCTCCTTCCAATTTCATTTTTCTTTCCTGGATACTTCATAGTCAACTCAAAGTCAACCCTCTCTATATATTTCTTGAATTCTTTGAGTCCATATCATTATTCCTTAGCTTGCAAGCTACTTAAGGACAAAGAGATTATCTAGTTCATCACAGTAACCTATTCCCTCCCTTACCCTCACAGTACACACACACACACACACACACACACACACACACACACACACCAGTCCTAGCAAACTGCTTTGGAATTCTGTAGATCCTCAAAAAACATCGTTTGCATATATTTCTAAAGGGAAGTAATCTTCTCTTTGCATTCAGAACACAATGGATTATGTTCTGAATTCCTTGTTTCCCTGGAGCTGAGAATATCAAAAGTCACCAGTAAAATAAAAATCCTAGAAAGATGTACTCTCAGAACCAGAGGCAACTGTGCCCTAAACAAAACCCATGGTTGTCCGCAGAGAGTCAGGCAAACATCCTAGGACAACTCCACTGACTGGCAGAAAGAGTCACAAGATGTTTGAGATTGTAAGGAATCTCAGAGGTCACACTGCCCAATCTTCTCGATTGGCAGGTGAAAATACAGGACCAGAGAAGGGATAGTGACTTGCCCAAGGCACACAGATATTTCTTTCCAAGAAGAGTCTGGGGCCCCCAGCCTCTTTCCACTAAATCCCTCTCTCTCTGCATAGCCTGGGGCAGTAAACCCATCTTGGAGGTGTTCGCAAAGCCCCTCTACCCTCTTCAAGGCCATTGGGAATCTCAAAAGGAAACCTAGCAGCAGAATTGCCCCATGCCTGGGTGACCACAGGGGTACCGGCCTCACATCCCCTAGCTCTCCTTCAGCACCCTCATGTGCTCCTCTTCCCAAAATTAATTCTTTCCAATTCTTCATTTATTACCCCAGAACTTGCGAGTGAAGACGGGAGGGAAGGGTGCCATTGCTCCATGTTCTCCACACAGATTCCCCCTGCACATAATCTCTGGGTAATGATTCCTTTTGCCAGAAGCTCAGCTCCTGAAATAGTGCAGTACATTGGCGGAGGTCCAGGAGCTAATAGGGACGGCAGTGCTGTGTCTTATGACCCATTTTAACGGAGCTAATTTAGAATTTACCTGACCAAGAGTACCATAAAATGTACTCCTAAAGATGAGATTGTTAATTACCACAGGATGATTCATCTGTGTTTGGCGGCTGAGGGGAGCTGCAGGGGAAAGGCTGGTTTCCAGAAATAATCCTCTCCTCCTTACCAAATAGGAATTAAATGTGGGAAAGGGCAAAAGGGATGGATGGAGAGGTTTGCCCACAGGAACTAAATAGGGTTATAATTAGTTTGTGTGTTTGCAGGTGTCATCTTTCACCCTCTGCCTGCGGAAGAGACTGCGGGTAGACTCAGAATTCTTTGTGTCTCTGGGAGAAGGGCACTGAGTTCCTCAGAGTGTTCAAGAGCTGGAAGCAAGATGACTGCTAGGAGCAAAGCATGCAAAGTCTCTGTGGTGTGGAGAGGCGCCCGACACAGCGATCCCCGAATATAACACTGTTTACCGACAGCAGCTCCCCAAAGCATATTACAGAGCTGCCTGAGAGCATCCTAATTAGTGAGGGTTGTCAGCACTCCCATTATAATCCCCAGTTGAGTGATCTAAGTGTTCATCTCAACCACTTCAAGTCACAGCCTCTGAAACATGGCCCTGAGTGGCTGGTCTCAATTTGTTCTTACTCCATGACTTATTCTAACCATCTCCATGTTTCATATTCATCTCCATGTGAATTTAAACAGAGCCATCTCATATTAAAGGGGATTCCCTTGGCTCTGCCATTGCTAGATGTGTATCATTTTACAAAGGTGTTCTCTTTCCAAACATTTCTAAGATACGAGTCAAGAGTTACATTCTAAGCATTTCCTTCCACCATTTTGTTTTCTGTTTTCTCTCCTGCTGGTTCTATATGCTGGGCCTTGACCTCACTGCAATCAAAGCAGGAATTTGTCCCCACTTTTTTTCCATCGTGGATTATAGCCTTGCATATTAATCAGCCAAAGACTGCATTCTGTGAATTCATCCTAAGCATGTTCTCCTTAATATTCACAAATTCATGAAACCTCTTTGGAACTTGAACCGTGTAAGATATTTAATCTTCCTGTTATGTCATAAACCTTTTTTACATGCCATGGTCTGCCTTGATGTGTAGAACAGCCTTAGTAAAAGTAAAGGGTGTCTTGCATTTTGAATCAAGAGAGCCTTCTGAAGAACAGGAATGAAACTCAAGCAGGATGAGGCATGCATAAAAACACCATACATGTGGATGTGGTCGTGTGAGCACTGCCTCCCTTTCTCCATAGCCACAATTGTCAGGGGAATTCCAGAGTGATGAGGGGGAGGGCTTGAGGGAGCCTGGCTTTCTTGAAGTACCAGACAATACCCTAGGTAAGTACATTAAATGTCAGGCTTCCCTTAGGCAGTGTGGAGCTGACGTACGCTTAAGTCTGACACCAAAACCAGTGGTTTTGTGGATAGAGAAGGCTAAAGATACAAAAAAAAAAAAAAAAACCCACAAAAAAACACAGCCTGCATTGAATCCTTTTTGAGATCCATGTAAAATTAACACTAAAGATACTTCTTGATGTGAGTTTGTATTAAACAACATAAGATCATAGTCAAATCCAGTCACTTCAATTCACAGAGCCATAAACCAACATTTCAAGACATTTAAGATTTTTTCAACTTTGCATTAGGCAAATTTTCACACACATACAAAAGCAGAGAGAATGTCTGATGAATTTCATGTATCCATCTCCCAGCTTCACCTCTATCAAATATCAACTCTTGTAAATCTTTTTCTTGGGTTTTTTGGTTTATGATTTTCAGACAGGGTCTCAAGCTCTGTCACCCAGGCTATAGTGCAGTGGCATGATCTGAGGTCACTGCAACCTCCACCTCCTGGGTTCAAGCGATTCTTGTGCCTTGGCCTCCTGTGTAGCTGGGATCATAGGTATGCACCATCACACCCATCTAATTTTTGTATTTTTAGTAGAGATGGGTTTCGCCATGTTGGCCTCAAACTCCTGGCCTCAAGTGATCCACATCCTCGGCCTTCCATAGTGCTGGGATTACAGGTGCAGGCCAACTCCTGGAAATCTTAGTACATCTATACCCATCATCTCCTCTAACCACACCCTGATTACCCGTGAGATAAATTCAGACTATCTCATGACACTTAAACAGGCATTCTCCATACTTAGGTGAGATGGATTGCCACTTCCCATTAGTGTATTAGGCCTACCCCTGCTATACCCTCACTGCCCCCCATCCCAGCATCTTTAGTGACTAGGGCCACCAGAGACATCAGAGATGTCCTCTCAGGATTGTCATCAAACACACTATGAGCCAGAGGCCCAGAATGTGAAGAACTGACTAGGTGCCCCAAATGAAAGCAATTGCCAGATGATGCTAATACCCTGCAGGGCAGCACTGCCCACAGCCTGTGGCCTCCCAGTGGCCTGCATGAGCCAGCATGGGGCAGCATTTCCCAGTCGTTAAGCCAATAGCATCAAGTGCTCTATTATCAAGGAAAGAAAGATAAGAAAGCATCAGTCTTACCATAAAGAATGTCAGTCCCCTTAAAAACAGAAAGAAACACATGCATAGCTTGTGAACAAGCATAGCCTTCGTTCTGCAAAAATGCATGAGGAATATAACATCTTTTCGGTGAGCTCTCCCCCACCAAAAACAATTAAAACTTGTAATGTGGTTCCAAAAGCTGGAGACTCCCATCTCCTTCTCTACTTTTTACATATTTGGGACTGTTCTTTTTGAAATCACACTAGGAAAGCATGCAAAGAAAAAAACACATTTGCATCTACTTACACCTAAGAGTGTGCATGAGCTTGAGGGTACTGATAAATGCGCAAAATAAACATCTAAGGTGGTAACGGCCAGTGAGAATTTTAAGGGTCTGAAAATCAGCCAGCCCTTCATCTTGGCCCATCAGCAACTAGTATTATACTAAGATGATCTGCCTGGAAAGCATGGAAAAAATCAAAGACATTCTCCAGTGGGAATCAAACAAGTTTGATTAGCAAGATGAGCCTGTACTAAACTTCTAATCTTCCCCATCAGAGCCATGGTAAATCTAGCCATTAATGAGTACATATACATTTTTAGATAACATTCAAAGAAATGCACATCAGAGAGAATGTGTGTTCACAGAACAGCTGACTTGGAATGAAGGGAAACATTTGAGATACTGGTTAGTAGGGAAAAGAAAGGAGACACTCTTGTTCAGCTTTTGCCAGTTACTACCTGATACAGGTAGTAACACTAGTAACCAGGCCTTGTCAGAAAGGAAGGCAGAGCTGAAGGTGCCCCAAGAGTTAAAACCCTGTTTACTATGCCTGGAGGTGGTGCAATCTATATACCAATCACTGAAGTCATTTGAGGCTTGCCTGTTGCGGACAAATGTAGATGGACAGATATGTAAAGATGATGCGTCATGAACTACAGCTGATGAATTTCCTGCAGAAGCCCCGGTACTCACATCAGAGGTGTCGAGAGGTGACAGAGCTACATCACACCAAGTCTGGCAGTTTAATTTGGTGTCGGTTATTAGTGTTGACTCTCAGTAATATTGCCATTCAGTGTTTCTGCTGGCAAGGTGACACAGCCTCAGAGATTGCTAAATTTCTTTGTTGAGTGAAAGAGAGGTTGCCTGGTTTGCACAGTAACCCCTTCCTGAACAATGGGAATCTCAGAGTGGCAGAGAGAATAAAGAGAGAGACAAAGGAACTCAGTCCACAGGGCTCCTCTAAAACTTTCTTTGCACCATTTCAGGTAAGCATCTGATGGCTTTGTTGGGTAAAAAAACAAATGTCCAGGGCAGAGATGATTTATGATGAAGGCTTGGCTTGGCTGAATTGGAAGCCACTGAGTGTCCTAGCATAGCAGAAGTTTTCCCTCCATTGGTCCTGGTGAAACCACCACATTCACTCAAAAAGGAGGACTTCATAGGTTGCTCTGACCTCTGGATATCACCCAGTGAGTCCAATTCCTAGGAGACACAGGCTTTGGCAGTGCATCCAAGTATACGTTAACCTTCCTTTGGGTGCCAATACTCTACATCCTTTCCGCCCCATGGCACTGCTGACAGGATCAGAAGGCATGGGGCCCAAACCAGGGAGACCGTGGCAACTCCACACTGCCTAAGACTGACATTGACTCCAGGGTTTTAGGTCAAGGGCAATAATATATGGACCCTTCGCCACTTTCTAGGGCAACAGTGCCCTAAAGGGGTGTCCTGGTCCACACATGGAGGCCACAGAAAGGTGCTAAAGAGTACCACATCCTAGGAGACACCCTACCAGAACTATCTATGAGAGTGGGGGAGGAAGGGAAGAAACATGGAGAGAGAGTTAGTCATTAGTAGTAAAATCATCTCTGTAGCAACGAGAAAAACATGGCTCAAAGTTTAGGCAACTTGTCCAAGCCAGCAATTAGGAGTAGGCAATTAGAACACAGCAACAAGGACACACTGCAGGAGCTATATAAGAATTAGAGAAGGCTGGGTGTGGTGGCTCATGCCTGTAATCCCAGCACTTTGGGAGGCCAAGGTAGGTGAATCACCTGAGGTCAGGAGTTTGAGACCAGCCTGACCAACATGGTGAAACCCTATCTGTACTAAAAATGCAAACATGAGCAAGGCGTGGTGGCATGCACCTGTAATCCCAGCTACTCAGGAGGCTGAGGAAGGAGAACTGCTTGAACCTGGGAGGCAGAGGTTGCAGTGAGCCGGGATCGCACCACTGCACTCCAGCCTTGGGGACAGAGAGAGATCTGTCTCAAAAATATAGAGAGAGAGAGAGCAGATGACAATACTTGTTATACCTGCCCCATCATATTAAGAAGACCAAACTCACAATACTGTGCTTCTTATATTTTCCGAGAACATCATGCTTGCCTGTGGCTACTTCCATTATCTCATTGGACCCTCGGTCACTCCATGATTTCTTAGAGCCACCCTTCAGTTCTGAGCTCCTCCAGTATTCCAGCTTCCACCCACATTTCTTTCCAATATAGAAAAAAAAATGTGTACTTCAGAAGAATTTCACCCAAAATTATGAAGGTGACCAATCCAAAATCACCACAATCACATAATCCAAACTTTCTGTGCTGGAAGATTACAGTAAATTTCCAAGGAAGGGAATATGTAGGTCAGTCTAAGGCATTTCATACAGACAAGGAAGGTCTGAGATAACCACACGTTTTAAAAGAACATCTTCAAGATGGCTTTCCAATACAAACGTCTTTGGGAAACCAAATTCATAATTATAGTGTCGTATAGGGTTTTTTCCCTACAAAAAACTTCTCCAGTTGAAGGATGCTAGCATTAATATTCAAGGGGCCCTATGTCCCTGTCTCTGCTTTCTGAAACCCTCTTCCTTCCTGACCCCCTGGTCAAACTCCCTGGTCAAACTCTTTTATATTTTATATAAGGAAAGTGACACTCAGAAAGGTCATCTTTAGAAAAGTTTCAGAAAGGTCCTGTAAGAGATTTCAGACCATGTACCTTAGTTCCTGCTCCATGCTGATCATCCACCTGGAGTGTTGTGCTCTGTTGTGGGGGCTGCACTTTACAAGGGGCACTGACAAGTAGGGTGCATCCGCAGGAAAGCAGCTGGGCAGTCAGGAATTGAACACAGCACCAGATGTGTACGTTTAAGGGTCCTTGGCCAGAGAAGACAAGAATAACCTAAGTCTTTAATTATTTGAAGAGTTATCATGTAAAGATAATAGATGTTTACAGAGAGTAGAGAAAGGCCCAAACAGTGGGAATTCTTAGGTAAGGAAGAGCATGTCAGTGGACAGCCTGATCTGGAATGGGCTGCCTCAGGAGGCCGTGAGTTGCCTCCACAGGGAGGCTACGCTTGTCGACAAGAAGCACTTTGGCCAATGTTATAGAAAGGGTTTGTTCATCATATAAGGACTTAAAGTAAATTAGTGCTGAGGTCCCCTGCTAGGCTAATGTTCTATGGTCCTGGAATCTTCTCCACTGAAACCTTGATGAATTATAGAAGGATGAAGAAATTTCAGACACTGCATGCCCTGTCACTGGGTGAGGCCAAACGACTCAGTGGGATAGTTACAACCCCTCTACAGACTCCCAGGTTTTCTCCCTTTACTTTGAGTTAGGCTTCAAGTTAGAAGACTGCTGGTGAGGAATGTCTACCTTCTTCCATACCTGACTGGATTTGGTTCATTGGTTGTTTCTCACAGACTCAAATACAGAAACAATACCTACTTTGTGGGAAGTTGAGAGTTTGGACATCTAGCATATACAAAGTGTCTCAGCTATTTCTGTCCTATTTCCCTTGCTGTTTAGGAAGGGTGTCTAACAGACCCCCTGGTCAAACACTTTTGTATTTTATAGAAGGAAAGTGACACTCAGAAAGGTCAAATACGCATCCCAAGGTCACACTGATAATTATTAGCAGAGGTGGGCCTTGACTGTGGGTCCCCTGGTTCCTGATCCACTAGGGCTACAAATACCAGTTTCTCCAACAAATCAGTGGAATGAAAACCAAATACAGAGATTGGTTCCAGGACCTACTCTGCGGATACTAAAACTCCCTGGATGCTCAAGTCTCTTACATAAAATGGCATAGTATTTGCTTATAACCTACATACATCCTCCCATAAACCAAATCATCTCCAAATTACTTAGAATACCTAATACAATGTAAAAGCTATGTAAATAGTTGTTACATTGAATTGTTTTTATTTGTATTATTTTTGTTATTTTTATTGGTTTTGTTTTGAATATTTTTTATCAATAGTTGGTGGAATCTGCTGACTTGGAACCTGATGATACGAGGGCCAAGTGTAGATTAAAATCAGAGAATCAACTCAATGCACTAGGTATAGCTTACGTGAATTCTCATTTGAAAAAAACAACTGGAAAAAGCATTCTTGATACAATTAGCAAAACTGAATATGAACTGGACATTAGATAATGTTATTCATTATGGAAATGGTATTAGATGTGATAATGGCATCTAGTGTAGGTGACTTTTTTTAAGCTTTTAACAGAATACTGAAGCATTGACAAGTGACAAAACATAATGTCTTGGATTCTCTTTAAAATACTTAACTCCTCGCCGGGAATGGTGGCATGTGCCTGTAGTCCCAGCTACAGGGGAGGCTGAACTGGGAGGATTGCTTGAGCCCAGGAGTTTGGGGTTGCAGTGAGCTATGATGGACCACTGCACTCCAGCCTGGGCAACAGCGCCAGACCCTATCTCTAACAACAACAAAAACAAAAATACTCCAGAAAAATAGGGAGCCATGGTAATCGGTGAAATAAAATTGGCAAATATTGGTAATCGTTGAAGCTGGTTAATAGGTACATGGGGGGTTATTAAGCTATTCTCTCTCTACTTTCATGTGTACTTGAAAACATCTATTTTAAAGATGAAAAAAAATTCTAACTCAGACTTAAGGCTGAGCAGGTTGAAAGCACATCCTCCCCCCTGTCTCCAGCCAAGTAGCTCTGGGAAGGTGTTAGAGGAGGTGGCTTGGGCCTGAACCACTGCTGCTCTCTCAAGGTCTTCGCTCACCCCCCGAGTCCACTGAAGATATCAGGTGAGGGACAGAACAGGAAATCATACTGGGCTTTGTACATATTTATCCACATGTTACTGGATCTTTTTCCTACTAGTAGCAAACTGGAAACTTTCTAGTAAAATTGTCCTGTGCTGTTTTCCAGATACTAATGCTTTGTTAAATTTTTTTAAATCTCACACTCATCCTGTGCACAATACCCATCCATCACATTGCTAAATCAGATACAGTGTTAGGGATCATTGTCAATAATGCACTCATGTCTCCAATTCTACACTCCTTTTGTGTGTGTTCCTCTATACACAGAGAGAGAGAGCATTAACCATTGACTGTGCAGGAATTCAGTTTGTCTGCATATTAATCTAAAGGAGGAAGATCTACTGCAAGTTGAGTGAGTATCCCTTATCTGAAATGCTTAGGACCAGAAGTGTTTTGGATTTCAGATTTATTCGGATTTTGGAATATTTGTATTATACTTACCAGTTGAGCATCCCAAATTCAAAAATCCAAAAGCCAAAATGCTCCAATGAACATTCCCTTTGAGCATCACATCAGCAACCAGAAAATTTTGGATTTTGGAGCATTCGGAGGATTTCAGATATTAGGATTTGGGACATTAGACCTGTACTGGATCCAAATGTAAACTTGCCTGAAACATGGATTCAGAGTGTGGTTTGGCTACATAGCTTCTTCTATTAATTCTCTCAAGGGACTTCAGTAATATGGCTGTCATAATTAAAGAAGTTGTGTCTTTGCGGGAATATCTGAAATAACTTCGGACTTGAATATATCTACCATTGAAATCTTGATCTAATAGCTTTTAATAGTGAATCTAAAAGCATTCACAAGCCTCCAACCAGGGACCTGATGAAATGGATTAGAGGTGGGGAAGAGCACAGAGAAGAAAAGCATCATAGAGCTTCAGGAAGTTTCTTAAAATGATCAAGACTACATAAATTATTTTTAACCCCAAAAAATTTACCTTGATTCTACCATATTTGCTCCCTTCCTGGTCCTAACCATTCCCCCCTCCTTTCACTCTTGTCATCTCTGTAGTCCATGATCTTTCAACATCAGTGATGCTGACAATCAGACATTGTAGAGATCCCGTCGGCAAATCACAAACTTGCCAAATATTATTGTGACCAATGTTACTGTGGAATGAACAGGAAGAGAATTATAACTCTCCGTACCAAGGTACCCAGAAATAAAGCATGGATATATGACATCATGAGGTTTGATTCTAGGCCTTCAAGTACTAAAAGAAAGCACTCATTCATAATTGCAAAGGAACACACCTTCATCTTTCCCACTTTCCTGTAATGCAGACCCTGTATAGGTGGAAGTTAATTTGAGCATAGGGACTATCTCCCCCACTTCTTTGTGTCTCCCACAAAGCTCAGCACAGTGTTTTACACCTCATAGGAACTCCATAAGCAATTAATAAATTGAAGTGGAGAAATGCTGAGTTGCTGTTAACAATCTTAGACCAGGAACAAAATCACAAGATTCACCACTGTTCATCCCTATAGAAATTGATCCTGCTCAAAACTATATATAAATGCAATAGATTTGTAGTCTTAAAGTTTCAAAAGGGTTGATACTTCTAATCTGGGAAAATAATGGTATTTTAATCCCACTGCACCTTTCAGTTTAAGATATTGTGCTAGACTGAAGTGGAGATTATAACTTTTACTCAAGAGATACCTCTTCTAATCTCATTCCATTAGTTACGACAAGGCGCTGTCATTAAGGAGTTTACTCCCTCACTGGGGAGAGAGAAGTGATGACTGACTGACTTCCACAATTGGCTTAGGGAACCAGACTCATTCATTAAATCAAAGAAAAAGAACATCAAGGAAAGTTATATTGTCAGAGAATAACTCCCTGGGCTCACAGTTTTTTTTCCCTTTCCTTGAGATAACCATTAGCATCTTTCTTTGAAAGAAGAGAACAGTCAGAAGGCAGGCCTGGGTTCTCAAATGACCTCAGTAGATCTGCAGCATTCATTAAGCACTGACTGTATGCAAATCACTCAATGGAAGAGCGGCCACTGAAGAACCTATGCACACCTGGCCCACACAGGCTGTGCCTTGGAAGTTTATTGTCTCCTCGAGAAGATATAAAACAGAGGAGACACACTTTTCATACTAAAGAAAAAGCCGTATCAAAACCAGTGGAAAATAATATGGTGCAAATAAAATACCTAGGGGCCAGGGAGAGTTGGATTAAGGCCACAATGAAATCAACATAGGCAATGATATATAACTCCTTTTATCTGTATAACAATCCACAGTTTTCTACATATTCACACCCATTGCCTCTTTTACTTCTCAAACAACTTGATGAACTTTATCCTCTCCAATTCCTTGATGAGAAAACTGAGATCCATATAGGTGAGGTGACCTGCCCAAGACCCCTAAGCCAGTAAGTGGCAGAGCTGAGCAGAAAATACTTCAGGGCTCGAACCTGCTGTCTTCCAGCCACAGTTGTTTCCACTTCCTCCCATTACCACTCAGCAAGGTACACCTGTGCAGAGCTTTACTTTTGCAAAGTATCTTCACAGAAATTTTATCATTTGGTCCTCTCAACAGCCCAGTGAGAGGCACAGCAGAAATTTCACAAGAGAGCGATCTTGGTGAGTTTTCCTGCCTGAAGTCAGAAAAACCAGAGATAGAGCATCTTGACTCCCAGTATTACCATGGTCTCTTCACACCAGCTGGGGTCTCACAGCACGGGAGGCAGGAGAAAGGGTGGGAGCTGGAGCAGCACCAGCGCTCGCATTTCTTTCTGGAGTCGTACCTGTGAGGTAACTCTACCTCACCTGGAATAAACCCTTGCCTTCTGACGCTCATTCACTTTTCAGAGTATCAAGAATGGTTGGGGGGTCCTGGGGGGTCCTGATATCTGCCTTACACCCCAAATCACTCTGCACCCCTTTGCTTGGATCAAGGCTCTAGAGTTGGATAGTGAATTCAAATCATGCCCTCAGCTCCCAGCACTAACCTGTCCAGCTGTCAGTAGAACTTCCACAGCCTCCTGTGTTTCGCGTGCCCTCTGCAAAGAGGATCAAAAAAGATGGCCCCGGTATGAGCAGGAGAACCACTTTGAGGAAGGTATTCCCGCTGCACGTGGGAAGGGGCCAGCTAATTGGCTCTAGAGGGGGCGGGCTGTGGCGTGGGCAGGTAGGATTGCGCTGTCCTTTATTGACTGATGCAGTCACTTGTTGGGAACCTGTGTTCATTAGCTGTGTGCAAAGCGGTATTAGAGGAGAGACTCTGGGTCTTGTGCTGAATGATTGAGCCCCCCACCTGAAGGGAGGTGCATTATTTAAAAGCGCCTGCGAGAGTAATCGAGTTACTTAAGTGGATGTGTTGAGCGTATCTGAGTGGGTGCCGCCATGAGAATGCAAGATGAGGGGCGTTGAAATGTGAAAGGCAACTCTGCCTCAACTGGAATAAGCCCTCCGCCTTCTGACGCTCATTCTCTGCATCTCTCTCTAGCTATTGTCTGGAACTAAAGGGTCTTCCCACTTTCCCTGTGCTAACTCTCCAGGTTTCTTGGGCAAGGCGGGTAAGCGAGCAGCCAGGATCTGTTTATCTAACAGATGGGAGAGAGGAAAGGCCAGCTCTTCTTCCTCCAGCTTTCCTCAGTCCTTTCCGTGACATGAAGAAGCCCATTGGCTAATCCCTGGGCTTTAAAAGATTTGAAACAATTTAAAAGGGAATGAGATAAATGGTGTCTCCTAGGATGTTACTGAGCAAATCAAAAGTGACAAAGAGCTCACCAGAGTTGTCCTCACACCCCTACCCCAACCTTGGGAGACTTTGAAGGCATAGAATGAAGTCTAGATAGCGTCAGCCTTGTGCAGAGGCGAAACAAGTACCCCACCCCACCACCACCACCACAGATGTAACTAAAAGGGCCACATTCTCATCCCTGTGGTTCCACAAAGTCTTAGTCATCAGTGCCCTTTTCTCCCAGGGCCACTGCTCTGTCTCACTGCTCTTAGAACATCTTTGATGTAGGTTGGCTGTGTTCCCACACGAAATCTCATTGTGAATTGTAATCCCCACATTCCCCATAATCCCCATGTGGCAAGGGAGAGACCAGGTGAAGGTAATTGAATCACGGTGGTGATTTTCCCCATGCTGTTCTCCTGATAGTGAGTGAGTTCTCACAAGATCTGATGGTTTTTCTAAGTGTTTGGTAGCTCCTCCTGCGTTCACTTCTCCTTCCTGCTGCCTTGTCAAGAAGGTTCCTTGCTTGCCCTTTACCTTCTGCCATGATTGTAAGTTTCTGAGGCTTCCCCAGCAGTGCCAAACTGTGAGTCAATTTAACCTCCTTCCTTTATAAATTACTCAGTCTTGGGCAGCTCTTTATAGCAGTGTGAAAACGGACTAATACACCCCCTTCTCTTCTCTTACACCTGCTTCCCAGTTAGACAGTGACATTCACACAAAAGCATTTCTATGGTTCTACCCACACCCATTGTACAAAACCTACAGCCCCCTCCTGTTCCTTCCAAATCATCCCAAGAATCTCCAAAGGAGTTTCCAAGGTGACCAAAAACCAAACTTCTAGGCTATCCTGATGACGCTACCAATGTCCCCTATCCCAGTCCCACTTGTTACAATATCATAGCGGGTGTCCCTTCAGTGCTCACACTGCCCTCTAAAGTCTAGAACTCTGGATTCCTCATAAAAATAGACTATGGCTGGGTCTGCACCCCCAACCCCAGTCCTCCAAACACGCTGGATTCTAGGGAGAACTCAGCTTCAGCTCGCCAGAACTCAGCCCACCTTCCATGGCTCCCAAGTGCCTAGAGAAGGCAGCCCAACTTCTTCAGCGTTGCATTCAAAGCCCTAATCACTCTTTCCACTGCTGCTTCTCTTCTCCCAATCCCATCCTCACACCAATTCACCTACTCACCCCCTAGACTACTTGCCTTTCTGTTAAACACACTTTGAATTCTCCCTGGCCTTCATCCAACAGGTTTCCAGCAACCAGCCGGCCCTCCCCTCTACCCACTGCTGCCTTTCAACCAGCAACACCCAACTCAACAGTTTTCTTCTTCTCCTCATAGAGTTGTTTGCAGCATCATCAGAGGTGTGCCTCCCTCTCTAGAGTGTGCAGGCAGGGACCATATCTTTTTCTCTTTTTCCTTTTTTTTCTTTTTCTTTTTTAAGACAAGGTCTTGCTCTGTCACCCAGGCTGTATTGCAGTGGCACAATATGGCTTCAATGCAACCTCCACCTCCCAGGCTCAAGCCATCCTCTTACCTCAGCCTCCTGAGTAACAGGGATTACAGGCATGCAACACCGCACTCGGCTAATTTTTGTATTTTTTGTAGAGAAAGGATTTTGCCATGGTGCCCAGTCTGGTCTGGAACTCCTGAGCTTAAGCAATCCATCTGCCTCGGCCTCCCAAAGTGCTGAGATTATGGGTGTGGGCCAATGCACCCAGCCACAACTTATCTGTCTAAATCCCTGTAGTCAATAGCACAATTCTTTACACATGTTGGGTGCTCAATAAGTGTTTACTGGGCTGAAGATGTTATGGCATCTGAAAAATGATGCCATTTGGGAGAAAATAAATTATTAACTCCTTATCATAAAATCATTTGTTTATTTTGTTTTTTTCACCTGCATATGCCACATGAGAATAAAACCCAGAACCGGTAAGGTTTGGCAGTCAAGGTTAGGACTGAGAAATGCCTGAAGCATGGTCCACAGAATGCCCAACAGTAAGGTCCTTACCACCAGTGACAACCGGGAGGACACAGCCAGGGAAAACAGAGAAGAAAAAGGTCCAGTCAAAACAAATGACTCTCTTGGGTCGGACCCTAACACCAACTATGCATGCTAGTTGATATCTTTCAACTTCTTTCAACATTCTTTCATGGAGCTTAGAGAAGTTAGGATCATCAAGTGTTAGAAATTATTTTGTCTAGCCCCTTCCTTTTATACAGTCAGAAGCAGAGGCTGAGAGAGAGAAAAATGACTTCTCTAAGGTCACATGACTAGTTACTGGTAAAGTCAGAGCTGAAATCCAGGTCTCCTGACAACACACAGAGCATATATTTTACAAATATTAAAGTATTTTCTTCCCATCTTTTTGTCATTCATTTTCATAAGAGAAGTGGAAATAAGATGAAAGGATGAGGAAGCAGAGAAAGGGGAACTAAAAAGAAGGCTTCATTCATAAATCTTCCTCCTATTTCCAATTTCCCAGCACAGTCAGTGGAAGGTGTTTGTCAATTTCCTCATTTTCACAAAAAGGGACAAACCTATGGGATTCTCCAGTGACTGTGTATCCAGATGCTGCATCCTAGGCTCCCTTCCTATGTGTGGATTCCCATTCCCTCCTTGCTAGGATCTGGTGGGCTAAGCAGGGTGGCACGAGGCCAGACTTCTGACATTATTGTCTTCAGCATTTGTGCCAAACCTGCCAGGCTTTCTGATCTGATTTATTAGCACAAACCCAGCACTCTAAAAATATAATTACAGTATTTAGAGCGTTTCCTATCTCTAGGCCACAGGGGCTTAAGTAGCACAAAAACTCTTCTGATACTGAGTTATACCCTGGAAAACCAAAATTGTGCACTCTGCGAAGCTGGGCTCATGGCTGGATGATCCAATGGGCTGCAGACACAGTGACACTCAGTGCAGCTGCCATGTGGATGACAATAACCATTTTTAACATAAAGTACACAATTTATAGGAAGGGAGGCAGCCTCATAAATCTTTTTTGATCATCTTAATATGAACTGTTTCCTGAGTTTTAAAATACATTTACAGATTTCACCCTTGATCTAGAGAGAAACTGTAGGATTTCTTCTTGATGTTACTAATATATGACAGGAAAAAGAGATGAGTTAGTGGCATATTTCTGAATGAAAGCAGGGCCTGGGAAATGCCACTGGCCCTTTTAATGGGTCCCTCAAGCCCATCCTTCTACCACCCCTTCATATCATCTTTAAAACTCCAAGTACACTAATGCCTTGGGTGCCATCATAGTCTCTGGGCCCCTTGGTGACTCTGAGAAGGCCCTGAAGTGTAGTGACTTCGGGCTGGATCCACTTTGCCATGGGTTTGCTATGCAATCATGGGAAAATGACTTTCCATACTTTGGTCACTGCAGCTGCAAAGCAGGGATAACACCCTCCCTGAATAACTTTGCTAGGGCTTCCAAAACAAAATACCACAGACTGGATGGCTTAAAAAACAGTAATTTCTTCTCACAGTTCTGAAGGCTGGAAGTCCAAGCTCAAAGTTTTGGCAAGTTGTTTTCATTTGGAGGCCTGTCTCCTTGGCTTGCATCCTCTCATGGCCTGTCCTCGGGGTGCACACAGTTCTGGTGTCTTGTGTGTCCAAATTTCTGACACCAGTCAGACTGGATTAGGGCCCACCCTAACAGGCTCATTTCAACTTAATTACCTCTTTGAAGAGCTTGTCTCCAAAAGCGATTACATTCTGAGGTTCTAGGGGTTCAGACTTCAACCAATGAATTTGAAGTGGACATAATTTAGCCCATAACACTCCCACATTGCGATGTGATGGAAAGAATCAAATGCAATGATAAAATGACTAACACAGGATCTCTAACACGTAACAAATGCACAACAAATGCTGGCTATTACTATTACATTTGTTGTCTATTTTTACGCTATCATGTTGAGATTTTAACTAAAATTCACAACTGATCATGTATTGTCAACTCTGATGTTGTAAACTGTTTAGGAAGTCTGCAGCATCATTGGAAGCTTTTGACCAGAATAATGTTCTAAACTGAGCATCACTTACAAAACCCCAGAACATGAGTTTGACCTCTCCCTTCTTATCTTACTCACTCCTTCACCTGTCTGTCACTCCAGACTTCCTGCTGCTCTCCAGATTCACTGGCTCCATAGCACATACAGGTACCTCTTCCTACCACTATACACTTGGAGAACTCCTAGATAGCCTTCAAGACCCACATCAAATTTCTCATCCTCTGTGAAACATTTCCCCTAACCCTGACTCAAAGTCAATTACTCTCAGTTTTACAACTTAAAGCACTTTGCGTTTAAATTTATAATAGCACAGATTGCTTTGAATTTTAACTATTTATCTGTGGTTTATTTGCCCTTGTTCACATAGTAGGTAAAACTGTGTTGGAATCTAATAAAACTGTATTGGAAGGGAGTAAGAAAGAAAGGGAGATATAAGAAGGGAAAGTCAGAGGGAAAAAAAGAGAGAGAAAAGGAAAACAGAGAAAGAGGAAGACAAAGGGAGAAAAATCCAGCAATCCAAACCCATGAGAAATTTCAAAACAGCAGAGGAGGCAAAGGAAACCAGGAGTCAAGCCAAAAGACTCACCAGGGCCCACTGTTGCAATGCTGTGGAAAAGACCAAAACCGTCAGACAGAAAAGGAGATGTCGCTCAAGAGGCAAATATTTTTCAAGAACACTCATGCTTCCATTGGTAAAGTTGTGTCCTTTAATTTCAAAGCTGGTGGAAGGCAGAGACAGTGCGTCCCCTTCCTTCCAGAGGACCTAGCCCAATGCAGGTTAAATATGTATGAAGTGGCCATTTGCATGCTTATCCCTGACCTGACAGGCATGCAAACTGCCACTTCATACATATTTAACCTCCACTGGGCTAGGTCCTCTGCAGGACCTAGTTGCTTTTATACTTGCCAAAGAGTAGTCCATCTAGTGATCCTCAGCTCGTGGCCATAGAGGGTACAGATCTCAACCATGGTACCTCCTGCCCTCACTCTGAGCCCCTCAGATTCCTGGCAGCTCTCAGGGCAAGAACATGGAGCAGGATGCATAGATTGTGACTGACTTAGAAAGACCTTCTACTCAAAAGTGTCTGTTCCCTGTCCTGTTTCATAAGTACAGATATTCATGGAAAACTAAGTTCTGGATATCCAGATCATCTCATTACATTTTTTTGCTAGACAGATGAGAAAATGAGGCCCAAGTACTTGAGATTTAGTCCAAAAACAACCCACCAATTACAAAATTTTTGTCCAAATCTCCAGATTCCAAGTAGTAAGCATTTCCTTTCTCCAGATGCCCCTTTACAGGCATGAACTTCCCAGGGAGAGTAGCATGACACATCACTATCACCTGTGATTGAGTTTTATCC
Source organism: Cacajao melanocephalus (assembly GCA_963573385.1). Lineage (NCBI taxonomy): Eukaryota > Metazoa > Chordata > Mammalia > Primates > Pitheciidae > Cacajao > Cacajao melanocephalus. Next base: position 9,805 of record CAUYLG010032571.1, on the reverse strand, counting down.
ATGATTTCATGAACAGCACCACAGTCCATGGCTGGGCTGGTGGGAAGGTGAGTAGAGGAGAGGTGGGGAGACACCCACGGGACCTAGAAGCATGCAAGAGCCAAGTTTTACTGCTTTGTTCATTTTGCCCGGGCCCCTGGAGCTAAGCTAGATAAAGATGTCAGGTCCTTACACCTCTGAATGCTCAGGTAGCATCCTCTAGATGAGCAGACGCTGGAGGATCCTTGGGGCAGGAGCCTTTGACAGTCAGCTTTCCTCTGATCCTCAACTCCCACAGCCATCCCCTGGCCCAGCCATATGAAATTACCTTGGAGTTCATCCTCTCTCTTCCTCTCTAAAAAAAATGTTTGCCCTTTTGAGGGAGCACCTTAGAATAATAGAGAAACAGAGAGAGAAAGCAACACTAAATACAAAATCCCATTGTGCTTGTACACATACCATAACAGTGGAGAGGAAACAGCTGGGACTTCCTAGAAAGACAAATGGAACAGACTCAGTTGGCCTGACTTAACACAGCCTTGGCTCTGGTCTAGCCACGTGCCCTGGGAGCCCCTCACTGGCAGAAAGGCAGCATCTGTACATCCTGACCCCTCTAAGTTCTAGCCCAGCTGCCAAGGAAAGGAAAGGCAGAGCTGCTGACTAGTTGCTATGAGTGGGCCCAAGACAATCAAGGGCTGCAGAGAATTCAAAATGTGGTATCAGGGCAGGGAATTTAAGCTGGGCAGCAAAGGAGTATACATCCTGAATTTCCCAGGAAGTTCTTTCTGCAAAAATTTGTAATTATTTCATATGGTTTCATGTTACATATTACATGAACATAGCAAAATATATATATTATCATAACTATATAAAAACATAATTACGGTAGTATTAAAATAGCTCATGTCCTTAGAGTACACGGGTCATTTGCTCAAGAAATAGGGTCCATGAGTGGAATTTTCCTTATGATATGGAGTTTCAGCCTCCACAGAATAGAGCTTCTGATGCAGCTCTGCCCACAACCATCTGTGGGGCCTCTAGAAAATTACCTAACCTCTCTGAGCCTCAGCCGAAAAAAGGAAGAGAAATTATAGAGCTACCAAAGACCAGAGGCTGACCAAGATAACATTTGGGGTCCTTTCCATTTATTGATGCTGCATTTCTCTTGTTTCCCAGCAAACTCAGCCACCTCTAGGTGCCGACACAGGGGAAAGAGCCCGTGTGTTCAGAAATGCACTCAGTCAGGAAATAAACTAAAGGAAAGGCCAATCTGTTTTAATCCAGATACACTCTCAGCAGTCAGAAGTCTCCGAAGATTAGAAGTATCACATGAAGCAGAACCTGCCCTTTCCTGCTGGACATGAATGACAAAGGATGTGGCCAGAGAGGCAGCTGCAGCCATCTTGTAACCACCAGAGAGAATCTGCCTGAGAATGAAGGAATAAGGAAGGAGAGCTGAAAAATGGAGACACATCGGGCCTGTTCACATCCTGTGAGCTCTAGATCAAGCTGTGCCTGAAAGTCTATTTTACGAACAAATTCCCTTCACTGTTAAAAAATTAAAGAAGAAATTACGGCACCGGGAATTTATAAAGACAATGCTGAAAAGATCGCAGGGTAAAATTTGAATCACTGAAAGTTCTTCTTGGCCAGCTAGAGACCCTTCTCTTTCTGGGCCAAGTAGACACCAGCTGTTTCAGAAGGCCTTCCTCAGAGTCCCCTCACCGTACGGGAGGTAAGTCACAGCCATGGAATAGGCCCCCTTGCTAACCAGAGAACACGCCAAGAAGAGAAAAGGAAACAGAAGGGGCTAGGGCAAGCCCCGAGAGGAAAACCTGAAGGTACTGGGGACACTCACCCCAAACAAGAGAAATCCAAGCACAGAAACTGCTGCCTTCAAATAATGTGAAGGACTGGTGGATGGAAAAGGAAGGAGATTTATTCTGTGTTATACCAAAGCTTTATTATCAAAGATCCTTTGGAACACTAGACCTGCAAAATGCATGATTACAGTGAGTTCCTTGGTGTACTAGCTCATGTGCATTGTCATAAAGAAACACCTGAGGCTGGGTGATTTATAAAGAAAAGAGGTTTACTCAGAATACTATGCAGCCATAAAAAGGAATGAGATCATGTCCTTTGCAGGGACATGGATGGAACTGGAAGCCATTATCCTCAGCAAAGTAACACAGGAATAGAAAACCAAACACCGCATGTTCTCACTTACAAGTGGGAGCTGAACGATGAAAACACATGGACACAGGATAGAGAACAACACACATTGGGGCCTGTCAGGGGAACACGGGGAAGGAGAGCATCAGGATGAATAGCTAATGCATGCAGGGTTTAATACCTAGGTAATGGGTTGATAGGTGCAGCAAGCCACCATGGCACACATTTACCTATATAACAAACCTACGAGTGTATCCTGGAACTTAAAATATCAAATTAAATTTTAAAAAAATAAAAAATAAATTTTAAAAAGAGGTTTAATTGGCTCATAGTGCTGGCATCTGCTTCCGATGAGGCCTCAGGAAGCTTACAATCATGGCAGAAGGTGACAGAGAGCCAGTATGTCACATGGCCAGAGCAGGAGCAAGGGGGCCGGTGGGGGAGGTGGCGGGGGCGGTAGAAGGGAAGTGCCACACTTTTCAACAACGAAATCTGGCATGAACTAACTGAATGAGAACCAAGGGGATAGTGCTAAACCATTCACAAGGGATCCTCCCCCATGATCCAAACATTTCCCACCAGGCACCACCTCCAACACTGGGGATCACACTTTCACAGGAGATTTGGAGGGGACAAATATCCAAATCATATCACCTGGTCAAAGTAGTCTGGAAAACACTATGAAACATCCCCCTGCTTAGAATATCATAATACACATTAGCATATATTAAAGGATTTGAGAAGTCCTGCACTAAAAAATCAAATGTTATACTGTTTAGCACAGTGACTAGTTAGGGTTCTCCAGTGAAAGAACAAATAGGATATGGAAATATAGGTATGGCTATAGATATAAATATAGATATATAGATATGGATAGAGAGAGAGATTTATTATAAGGAATTGACTCATGTGATTACGGAAACCCCAAGATCTGAAGTCAGCAGGCTAGAGGCACAGGAGAGCCCAAGGTATAGCTCCAATCTGAGTCTAAAGGCCTGAGAACCAGGGAAACCAATGGTGTGGGTTCCAGTCTGAAAACTATCAGACTTGAGACCCAAGAAGACCTGATTTTTCAATTGAGTCTGAAGGCCAGGAAAGACTAATGTCCTACTCAAGCAGTCAGACAGGAGGAGCTTCATTTTACTCAGACTTTTTGTTCTATTCAGGTCTTCAACTGATTGGATGAGAACCAGCCCCATTAGGGAGAACAATCTACTTTATTCAGCCTAACAATTCTGATGTTAGTCTCAGCCAGAAACATCCTCACAGACACACCCAGAATAAGATTTGACTAAATATCTGGGCACTCGTGGCCCAGTCAGGTTGACACACAAAATTAATCATCATACACAGAATTTTCCAAAACTTCTTCCACCCAAGAATGGTTCTCAAGAACAGTGTTCCTGAGACACTGGTGGTCCATGGGTCTCCTGTCTCAGTACCACCTGCACTGCTCTCTTAGAGACGCTGACTCAGAGCTCTAGGCTGGACCCAGGAATCAGCACTTTTTGGCCTCCAACACTTGAACTCACAGATCAATCTCTGCACCACTAAAAGTGGGATACGTCTCCCTGTCACACACTAGGAAACACACAGCACCACGTGTCATGTCTTCCCTAACAACAACAACAACAAAAAATGCAGCTAAATCTAAAAACTCTCAGATCTGATTATCAGTTTACAAGAAACAGAGGCAAATGAATTAAAATTCACCATGAGGAAACAGCCAGTCAAAGCCAAAATGCAGCACATTCTACAAGATAAATTATTTGGTTTCCTCAACGTATAGATGGTATTTTTTTAATGGATCAGCAGACTTTCATAGATTAACAGACACTTAGGAAATATGAAATCCAGTGCAATGTATAATGTATAGATATTGTTTGAATCTTAATTCAAACAACCAACCTTTAAAAGGCATTTTAAAGGCCATCAGGATAATGTATGTATTGGGTACTAGATAATGGTAGGGAATTATTGTTAATTTTGTTGTGTGTGATAATGACATTGTGAATATGTAGAAAAAATTGTCATCTGGCAGCAAAGCGTATTGACGTATATACACGTGAAATAATATGATGACTGAGTTTTGCTTTAAATAATTCCATTAAAAAGCAGAAGAGATCAATGAAGTAATATTTTCAAAATGCTGGTGACTGTCAAGAGTCGATGATGAGTACATAGTTTTGTAATATAAATTTCTCTGCTTTTGCATTATGTTTAAAATTTTCCACAATAAAAATATTTAAGAGAAGAGAAAAGGAAAAAGCAACCCCAGTTGATTCTCATGTACCCTAAGGTTCTGCTCTTTGGGTAGAGCTAGGGCAAGCGGGTTATAAAGAAGCAGAAATCAACTCACCATTTCTAATAATTAGATATGGCAGACTCTGGGAGTGTTCAGGGAAGGTCAGGAATAAAGCAAACACAGAAGGGTTTTCTGCATTGTTTTGGAGGTGGGACAAAGACTTATCTAGCCAGCAGCTTATGCACTTCAACACGTTCCCTTCACCACTTCTGGCCACCCTGGTCTCCAAGGAATATGAAAGTTGCCAAGTTCCAACCACTTGTCATCACTCAACATAGTCATGACTCTCAGGTTAAAGAAAATCCACAAACTGGAGTATGGTGAGGACTCATGCAATCCTTGTTGCGACTCACCCACCACCCACTTTGAACTTTTAACGTGGCTTCTGCCAAACAAAGGCAGTGGATCACTCACCTGAGCATCTCTCCAGCCGGCAATTTGAAATATTTGACAGGCCTTGCAAACAGACACTTGCTCAGGGCAAGAAACTATTTATTACGGGCACATAGAAAAGGATATTAATTTCACTTACTTGCTACATGTATTTCTCCCTGGAGGGCAAGGAGAGGTCTAGCTTAAAAAAAAAAAGCACTATTATGGGCTAAGAGAAATATAGTATACTGTCTTATGAATCTAGTCAATTTGAATTTGGCAAATAAGTTCATGTACCAGTTGTCTAGTTCCCCCATTTCCTAACAATTTCCTAACAGAGAACCATTTGGAATTTTGAGAGATTACAAAATAATGAAGAAAAACAAGTATTTGTTCATTTATCACTACGGTGCTCATGCTGGAGATCGGCTTGTGAAGTTGGCTTGCAAAATGTCATTTATACTTTCTTGAGGTTACCTGGAGCATTTTATTTTCCTTCATTTTTTGCCCATTAGAGGTTTTCAAGCACTTTAGCTTGTAAAATCAGCTTTGCAAGCAGTGATACAATTGAACATAGAAGTGTGCTCTCTGTTCTAATTCAGAGTCCCACATACACAATTATTCAGTGACTTTTCCAATCCGCCATGTCCATGACAGCTGCATGGCAGAGAATGCCACCCCACAGTTATTTTTCTTCTGCAAATTAATGGTGTTGCATGTCTCTGCTGAAATAAGTGTGTTTGACTTTTCTATTAAAGTGTATTATCCTAAATGGGTTGTCAGTCAGACTGTCCTCATTAGGAATTCAAAACTCCAAGTTCATCAGGGAATAGATTTAGAATGGCTAATGATGTTACAAAGCTGCCAACCCTTATTCATAAGAAAAATTAGCTCTGTGATGTCTCAGGAATTCATCTCTTTTGTTCCCCTCCTACAAAACTTGCTGTAATCCAGGCCCTCCCTACATCGGACCTACACGAAAGCCTTCCGTCTTTCTCCTCCACTTCTCCAGGCCTCTAAACACTACACTACACACACACACAGTCTCATACACATTCAACACACACACACTCACACTCACACACACTTACACTCACACACACACACTGCTTTGTCCTTCATTCTGACATTCAAAGCATTAAACCATCTTTCCAGTTTTGTCCCCACACCCATTCTCCCACCAACATCTCCACAATCACCACCCACTTGATGTCCCACCCACATACCACAGTTACCACGCCCTGAACAGATTTAGCATGCAACCCTCCCCACCCTGGGTTTCCTTAGCCCACATCAGCACCTGTCAGAGATCTACCAATTGCCTGGTAGGTTGTTCAAATCTTCCAGTTCTAACAGGACTGCTTATGTCTTCTAAAGAGGGTTAATCTCTTCCTCCCAGGTTCGTTCTTTGAACTCTGCTTACACCTCCCTTACAGCATATCTACAGCCTGATCTTTTTTATAATTACCCAGGCACATACCTTCTCCTCCCCTACAATGTGGGCTCCAGGGAGACAGAGGCCTGTTATATTTATCTTTAGTTCCAAGGCAGCACCCAACACATGGTAGGTGCCTTACACATTTTGGGATTACCGTTCCCAAAAAACACATGAAACTATGGACAAAGTATTACATTAAGTAAAAAGCAAAGTCAGAAAAGGATAATACTATGTTCCCATTTATATAAAATAAAATCAGATAAATAGAGCTATATATACATATAAGTAGATAGATCTCTGATCAATCTTTTAAAGGACATACACCAAAAGAAAAACCCTGACGACAGCAGTTACCACTGAGGAGGGGGCAGACATGCAGGGTCAGTGGTGAAACCGAAACTTCCTTTCTCTGTGTACCACTTAAACTGTTTGAATTTTATTACCATTGCATATATTACCTTGTGCATATATTACCCACATTACCCATTCAAAGATAACAGTTCAATTCAATTCAATTGAAAGTAATAAAATAAATGTTTGATTTTAATTGAAGCTGAATTGAACAGGCCTGAAATTAATAATAGAACTGGCTGGAGTTGTCAAATTACCCATTGCCAATGAGTTCAGAATGCAAAAAGAGAATTTTATTTCTCTAATTATATGGCAATCCAAGGCCAAGTGGAATTCATTAGTTTCAGTAATAGTAATAATAATGAATATACTTATAAAATTAATAACTCAGACATGATTTTTCCTTATTGAGAAATTTTATCCAAGAGTATTTTAAATTCTATTGGCTAATGAAATCAGTTCACTAACAAGGTGGGCTCTCAGAGGTTATCCCTGCTTTTGCCCTGTATTATTATTGGAAAGCGTTGCCAAATAGCAGAAGTTGAAACATCGCAAAATGTATATCATTAAATCTTACACTTGCGTAAATTATATTGGCAAATCTTTGTTGGGAATGTGTGCATAAAGGGAATAAAAATAATTCTTAGAGTTCAGGGTGTAGTAGAGCTTGAGAAAGCCATCTTCATAAAGAATTGGAGCATGGTATTTGTAGCTGAGAGGTTCCCAGGCTGGGCTGTGTGGCCAGGTTTGCCTAGGTCTGTTCATCCCTTTTCTAGTTTCCACCCTACAGGTGAAAGGACTCACACTATCATCCCAACTCAAAGCATCACGTGCTCTCTAGCTACTTCTACATCCTTCTTTCCTTCATAACCTGTTAGCAAGTATATGAACCTTCAAAGGAAGATGAAAACATTAAAAGAACCCCCTCCGCAGCATGCATGGACAACCAGGTGCCTTCTTCACCCTCTCAGGTGAAAAGACCCTGCTCTGGACCCCAAGGTTTCATTGCTTTCATCATTATCATAGCCTCTGTAGCTACAAATATTACACATGGACATTAAATTATCCTGCCATCTCTAAGATCTCTTTTTAAAGAGTCACCTATGATGTATGAGTGGCTCTGAAACCCCACTCCTGGAGGCTTTCAGCGGCACACTGGGGGCAGAATGGAGACCCCACACGGCAGCAGCAGATCCTGGGGGACATTAATGAGGGGCAGGGCCAGTGCCCGAGAGGAGCACTACTTCTTATTAACACATTAGCCCTGCAGGGCACCGTGCCAGTTTTAATAAGCAACCAATCTGGCAAGCCAGCTCAGCTATGAAAGATCTGGAAACTTGGGAAAAATTACCCTCCTATACTGTAACAACTCGTTTCCAGCAGTGCCCAGAAAAACACTTTTTCATAACAACATATTCTCAGCCATTGCTAGTTATTATAGCAATTTGAAGTGTTATTGCTAATAGATATGGATGTTATTGCTTTCTATAACCAGTATGAATATCATAGAGTATATGTACAATAAATATACTATTATAGGATTCCCACTAATAATAAACTATTGCAATATATTTTGTCCACCAATGTATTCTCAGGGACTAAATGGAGATATGACAGGTACCTAATATTTGTTAGATTTTATTATTATATATAATATGATAGATAATATACTGTCTTATTTCCAAGGAAAAAATGGAATTGACTCAATTTCTTAAAAAGTGAATTGTGATTCCCATATATTTTGGTCTGCAGAAAGCATCATTTACTTGAAAATTTAAAAGAAGACAGAAAAGAAGTCAGAGATGGGCTACAACAGAAGAAAAAAATAGAGGAAGAGAAGGGGCCTTCTGAGCAGCCATGCTTACCCCAGGTTCCTGCAGTCAGTCCTCCCTAGAAAGGGACAAGGAACAGACCTCTTCTCTAGGCAAGATGCCATGTAATATCTCATCCTCTAGCCCTTCCCTTTAGAGTCTATCCCTTCTCTATGCCTTCCAGTCCAGGATATACTCTGAATTGCTTACAGAAAGTATTTGGAACCACTTTCTCCAGAATTGGGAAAAGACATCAGCAATGCCCTTCAAATTCCAGGTTCAAATTGTCTACTGCTGGATGGAAAGAATATCAGTGCAAACATTTTGAAGAGCAATTTAGCAAGATTTATAGCAAGAGCTCTAGATTTGTGCATACTATTTGGCCCAATAATTCACCTTCTGAGGGAGAGAGATCCAAGATGGCCGATTAACAACAGCTCAGGATTGTAGCTCCCAGTGAAAGCGCAGAGAGTGAGTGGACGCCGCACTTTCAGATGAATTTTTGTTGCCCACAGACTGGGAAATTCCCTGCGGAGGAGCCACAAGGGTCGCCAGCGTGACTTTTTTGGCCGGCGCGGCTATTTTGCCTGCACTCCAGCATGGCGCTTCTTGGTGTGGAGTATACGGGACAGGGGGCCCTTTGAGTCCGGCTCGGCTGCTCCCATCCCCACAAGGAGAACAGCAATTGGAAGTGCTGAGGACTGAGAGTTTCACAGTAAGCACAGCTGAACCAGGAAGGTCCAGCTCTGCGGGGAAGGGGCGTCCGCCAAAGGAAAACTAAGAAACAGAAAAAACTTCTTCACCAGGCGGAAAGATCTAAGATGGCCGATTAACAACAGCTCAGGATTGTAGCTCCCAGTGAAAGCACAGAGAGCGAGTGGACGCTGCAATTTCAGACAAATTTCTGTGGACCACAAACTGGGAAATTCCCAGCAGAGGAGCCACACGGGTCGCCAGCACGACTCTTTTGGCCAGCGCAGCTGCTTTGCCGGCGCCCCGGCGTGGCGCAGCGCTTCTCAGTGCGGAGTATACGTGACCGGGTGCCCTTTGAGTCTGGCTCGGCTGGTCCCATTCCCACAAGGAGAACAGCAATTGGAAGCGCTAAGGACTGAGAGAGAGTTTCACAGTAAGCACAGCTGAACCCAGGAAGGCCAAGCTCTGTGGAGAAGGGGTGTCCGCCAAAGGAAAACTAAGAAACAGAAAAAACTTCATCACCAACAAGCTGGACGTTCACTTAGACCCAATCTGAAAGTCGGCAATTACAAAGACGACAGGTGGATAAATCCACAAAAATGGGAAGAAACCAGTGCAAAAAGGCTGAGAACACCCGAAATCAGAATGCCTCTCCTCCTACAGGGGATCACAGCTCCTCATCAG
>CAUYLG010032570.1:0-33446 GCA_963573385.1 Cacajao melanocephalus | reverse complement strand
AATTCTTCTAAGAAAAAGAGGAACCAGGTGCAGAAGCGGAACTTGAAAGTGAACATGGAACGTGACCGCTGACGCGCAGCATCACATAGAGACTATGAAGCCCCCGGATGTCTGTGGGTGTCCCTGACAGCCGTCAGGCCTACCGCAAGAGCTTGGAGAAGCGGAGTTTTCTCCTAACTCCCCCAGGAAGGAGCCGTCTCGGCCATTTTGGCTGTCTCCTTCCCTAGCTGGCTAACCAGCAGGTGCTTTCCCTGCGCTGGCGCTGCCACTCAGCCGAGGCACCCTCCAGCAGCCCTTATGCGGGCGTGACAGAGGGCTTAGAGCATCTTGCCTTAGGATCACTTTGTTCACGATGTCACCTCAGTTCCATGTTTCCTAACCCAATAATCATTAGTAAAATTAAAAGGTTATACTGAGTATATATATCTTTATGACTATCTGTGAATAACTAAATGATTCTATATAGGAATAACTATGTGCTTATATCTCTAATTCTTCTCTAATTCAATATTCATATGGGAACAGGCTGAGGCTTCAGATCCTTGCCTCTGCACTCATGGGGTTTCCCCCCAAAACAGGATGACAGTCTGAGCCTGGCTTCAACTGAACTTTTAGAATCATAGTTTAGACCAGGCATGGTGGCTCATCTCTGTAGCTCCAGGACTCTGGGAAGCCAAGGAAGGACGATCACTTGAGGCCAGGAGTTCAAGACCCTGTCTCTATAAAACAAATTTTTTTTAATTAGCCAGCCTTGGTGGCACATGCCTGTAGTCCTAGCTATTTGGGCAGCTGAGATGGGAGAATCCCTTGAACCCATGGGTCCGAGGGTTCAGTGAGCTATGACTGTGTCACTTCATTCCACCCTGGGTGATAGAGTAAGAGTCTCTTAAAAATTAATGAACAAAATACAATAAATCACAGATAGGATTACATCCACCCACTCCCCCCCCCAACCCTGCCTTGCCCCCTGTACACCCCCCTGCTTAAAACCCTACATAGGGCAGGACCCAGTGGCTCATGCCTGTAATCCCAGTACTTTGGGAGGCTGAGGTGGGTGGATAGCTTGAGGTCAGGAGCCTGAGACCAGCCTGGCCAACATGGAGAAACCCCGTCTCTACTAAAAATATAAAAGCTAGCCAGGCATGGTGGTACATGCTTGAAATCCCAGCTACTCACGGCAGAGTGGGGGAAATTGAGGCAGGAGACTCCCTTGAACCTGGGAGGCAGAGGTTGCAGTGAGCCAAGACTGCACCACTGCACTCTAGCCTGGGCCTGGGTGACAGAGTGAGACTCCGTCTCAAAAAAAAAAAAGCTGGCTGCAGTGGCTCACACCTGTAATCCCAGCACTTTCGGAGGCCGAGGCAGGTGGATCACAAGGTCAGGAGTTCGAGATCAGCGTGGTCCGCTTGTAGAAATCCTGTCTGTACTAAAAATACAAAAAACTAGCTGCGTGTCATGGCGGGCACCTGTAGTCCCAGCTACTCGGGAGGCTGAGGCAGGAGAATTGCTTGAACCTGGCAGGCAGAGGGTGCAGTGAGCCAAGATCAGCCACTGCAGTCCAGCCTGGGTTACAGAGCTAGACTCCATCTCAAAAAAAAACACAAAAAACAAAAAAAAAAACCCTCCTCTGGTTTCCCAGTCTGATCCAGACTTCCCTGAGGCCTTCCCTGTGGCCTCCAAGAAAATGATCGCCATCATCCCCTGACTCACTCTCCCCACCCACTCACTGCCCTTCCCCTTTCACTTGCCTGCAGCCATGCCCAAGGACCTGCTTTTGGTGTCTTCCACATCAGCTTTCACCCCGGGGATTTCAAATTCCAAACTGTCTTCCTTTGTTCCTCGTTTCCAACCTTGGCTCAAATGCCAGCTCCTCAGAGAGAGACCCAGGGTGACCAACTCCTCCCACTTTGAGAATTTCCCAGTTTTAGCACTGAAATTCCCGTATCCTGGGAAACCCCTCAGTCTTGGGCCAAGCAGGATCGTTGGACATCCCAGGGAGATCATCTCTGGCTGCTCTTATCTAAGATAAGCCCCACCCACCCACTTCTCCCACCAACTCACTACTGTATCACTTTTCCCACAGGCATGGGAATTTTATCTATTTTATTTACACCTGTGTCCCTAGCACCAAGCAAATAGTAGGCTCTATCTATCTATCTATTACATACATGTAATATATATATTATTTTTTTTTTTTTTTAGAGACAGGGTCTTGCTCTGCCTACCAGGGGCACAATCAGAGCTCACCGCAGCCTCAAACTCCTGGGCTCAAGCCATCCTCCCACTTCAGCCTCCTGAGCAGCTGGGACTATAGGTGTGCACCACTGTGTCTGGCTATTAATTTATTATTTTATTTTTGTAGAGATGAGGTCTCACTATGTTGCCCAGGCTGGTCTTGACCTCCTGGCCTCAAACTATCCTTCTGTGTGAACCTCTGCACTTGGACTTCAATAAATATTTTTGACTAAATTAATAATTGAATGAAAGGGACTGATTACTGTAGACCATTTAAGCTTAAGATTCTATCACATGGCCAGGCACGGTGGCTCATGCCTGTCATCCCAGCACTTTGGGAGGCCAAGGTGGGTGGATCACCTGAGGTCAGGAGTTTGAGACCAGCCTGGCCAACATGGTGAAACCCCGTCTCTACTAAAAATACAAAAATTAGCCAGGCGTGGTGGCGGGCACCTGTAATCCCAGCTACTCTGGAGGCTGAGACAGGAGAATTGCTTGAATTCGGGAAGCGGAGGTTGCAGTGAGCCGAGATCATGCCACTGCATTCCAGTCTAGGCAACAGAGACTCTGCCTCCAAATAAATAAATAAATAAATAAATAAAAAATTAGAAGATGATGAAATCAATTTAGCAAATTACCGTCAACATTTTAATTAAAATGAAACAGAACAGGAAGTATCAGAGTGCATTAAAGTATAATTTTGTTACTTTAAATGATACTTTATCATTTAAAGTATCATTTTATGATAATTACAGTATCATTTCATGGTACTTCAGTTACAGTATCATTTGTTTTCGTTACAGATGTGTTTGTGTGGACTGAGCCCCTAGGTAAATGCATTTCCTGTTGTATGCTGTGGTCAAAATGTTTGAAAACCCCCCATCAAGAGCATGGACTTTGGCACTAGACTACTAGGGTTCCGATTCCTCACAAGCTGTTTGACACTGGGCAAATTCACTCATTCTTTCTGGGTCTCAGTTTCCTGATCTGAAAAATGGGGATAAGCAGGGCATGGTGGCTCACGCCTGTATTCCCAGCACTTTGGAAGGCTGAGGCCAGCGAATCACTTGAGGTCAGGAGTTCGAGACCAGCCTGGCCAACATGGTGAAACCTCCTCTCTACTAAAAATACAAAAATTAGCTAGCATGGTGGCACGTGCCTGTAATCCCAGCTACTCGGGAGGCTGAGGCAGGAGAATCACTTGAACCCGGGAGGCAGAGGTTGCAGTGAGCCGAGATTGCACCACTGCACTCCAGCCTGGGTGACACAACGACATTCTGTTTCAAAAAAAGAAAAAACAAAAAAACGGGGATAATGCCTAGCATCTTTCTAAAGATGCGATTGTAATATTTAAGGAGTTTGCATATTTTAAAAATGCTTAGATCACTTTCTGGCACATAACAATTTAATCAGTACTCACTAATATGATTTTTTTTACTGAATGAATGAGAGCTGAAGCCTAATCTGCCTTGATTTCAAAAAGTTTGAAAGAAGTACCAACTTTTTTCTCCTATTGTTCCAGCCCCTCATCTCCAATAACTATATAAGTTTACTTCTTTATTCTGTTTGCTGTCTATGTTCCCTCGCTGGACTAAAAGCCCTATGAGGGTCTGTCCGTTTCAGTCATACTCATAGCTGAAATCTACCAGCTTGAAAGGAGGGTGGTAAGTTTGGCAAACATTTTCTGTAAAGAACTGGATAGTAAATATCTTAGGCTTTGCGTGGGACAGGCCGTCTTTGTGCAAGTACTCCACTCTGCCCCTGTTAGTGTCAAAGCAGCCTTCCAAACTGTTCCAAAAAATGGGCGTGGCTGTGTTCCAATAAAACTTTATTTACAAACCCAAGCGGGCAGAATCTGACCCACAGGCCACAGTTTACCGACTTTTAAACGAGTTCAGAATATGGACCCAATACAATAAAGTTGACTCCTATCAAGTTCACATTTCACAAAAGCTCCTTTTGATTGTTTCTTTCAACCATGTAAAAAAATATATATATATTTAAATTTTCAGCCGGTGGGCCGTGAAAAACAGGCCGCGGGCCAGTTTGCTGACCCCTGATCAGACTGTCCCCACATGTCCCATATTCCTCCTGTGGAGTAAACGAACTCCTTTGGGTCCCCTAAAACTAACCTTTCCGAAAACGCGCCACCAACCCCCGGCCCCGCGCGCTCTTGCCGTTCGCCAACCCTCCAAGCCGCGCGCCTCCCGCCAAGACCCGCCCCTCTTAGCGGCGATTGGCCGGGCCTCGCCCTCTTGTACACCGGGGAACGCCCCCTCCTAACAGACTCCGCAGGTAGCCAATGGGACGCCGTAGGGCCTCGCGCCACGCCCTCTTCGGGCCCGTTGGAGGCGGGCGTGGGCGGGCCGTTAGGGAGGTGGGGCGCGGAGCCTGGTAACCGTTGCCGGTAACAACGCCCCGCCCCGTCGGGCGGGCAGGCGGCGCGAGGCTGGCGGGCGGCGGGAGCAGGAGGAGGAGCGGCCGCCGCCGCCACCGCCGCCGCCATAGAGACTGTAGCCGTGGAGACTGTTACTTACCAACGGGGACCAACACGCAGCAGCCGCTGCCGCCGCCGCGGGAGCTGCTGCCCGAACTCCCGGCCCGAACTCCAGGTGACCAATGCGACCGCCCCGGGCCCGGCCCGGCCGGGGAGTGCGGGGGGCGGCAGGGACCCCACTCGGGGGGCCGGGGGGCTGGCAGCACCTCCCCGCCGCTCACCGCAAACGTCCGGGGGCGCACCCTCGGGACCCGCCTCCGCAACCCGGTCCCGCGCGCGCGGCAGAGTTTGGGGGGACCCTGGCGACGCTCCTACTTTCCTTCTTGACCGAACGCGGGGGAAGTGCGGTGCCGTCGCCTTTTTACAAAACTTCCTGAGGTTGGGGCGTCCGGGGACCCCTTTCTCATGCTTATCCTCAAACTCGCTGAGTTGGGGGCGTCCCGGGAACGTCTCTCAGACTCCTCAAACTCCCTGAATTGGGGGCACGGGGGGGCCCTCTTCTCACTTTTACTCCCAAGATCTCTGAGTTGGGGGAACCCGGGGACCCCTCTTTTACGCATACCCTCAAATTCTCTGAATTGTGGTTGCCTGGGAACTTTCTTCTCACTTTTACTCCCTAGATCTCTGAGTTAGGGGCACCCGGGGACCCCTCTTTTACTCATACCCTCAAATTCTCTGAAATTAGGGGCACCTGGGGACCCTCTTCTTACTTTTATTCCCCAGACCTCTGAGCTGGGGGCACCTGGGGACCCTTCTTTTACTCATACCCTTCAACTCCCTGAATTGGGGGCACCTGGGCTCTCTTACTTTACCCTCTACACCTCCGAAATTGGGGTAACCCCAGAGCCCTTCTGTCACTCTTAGCTGTAAACTCCTTGCATTAGGGGGACCTCGAAGACTCCCTTCTCATCTTTACCCCAAATTCCTAGATTTGACTTGTCCCGGGAACCCCCTTTTTAATAGACTCCCAGACATACTGAATTTGGGGGTGCCCCTGGAACCCTTTTCTCATTCTTTAACTAAAAGCTGGTGCGTTTGTCCTGGGGCGAACCTCTCCTGCCCTTCTCACTCTTTCATCCCAAACTCCCCGAGTAATCTTCCCCAGGAACCATTTCTCACCTTTTCACCCCAAATCCTTGGGTTCAGGGCTCCTCGGACACCCCTTCCCCTTCTCCCTGTGACCCCACATTCCTGAGTTTGGGGGTTCGTGCATCCGTCAGTCCTTCCATGCCCTCCCCCCAGGAATCCCCTCCGCACGTCCGCAGCTCCCCTCTTAGGACTGATCTGGAAGGAAGAAAAGTTTCACCAACGCAAGTGAAACTTTTTTTTTTCTTTTCGATTTATTATTTTGTTAAAGAAACTGAACTCCTCGGTGGCATTTTCTCCCGAGGTTGTGCGAATGCGTGCGTGTGTTTGTGGATTTAAACTCCACCCTCTGGCCCCCCAGTGTGCGCGCACGCGCGCTCACACGCACATACACACTCAGACACACACACGCGCACACACACCCTCACTCACTCACTCACTCCCCAAATGCTCATTTCTTTCTTTTCTCCTCCCTCCGAGAAGCCACCGCGCTCCCCCGCCACCAGCCTCAGGCTCCGTTCCTGTTGGTTTTCCTTGCTGCTCCGCTGGGAAAGTTGGGTTTCCCGATCCTAGCGGCTATTTCAAGGGTCCCCGGGAGCCCCAAGCGCCCTGGCCATTCTGGCGGCTGCCGGCGCGGTTCATCTTCCTATTTTAAACTCCTGGTTGTGCGGCAGGAATGGGGAAGGGAGAGGGCCGGATGGAGAGCGGGACCCAGGGCGGGCTGCCTTACCCCCGCCCCCCAGGCCTCATTCGTAGGATGAGGATTAGGGTGTTGTTAGTCTTGCGCCTCCTTGCAATCGTTTTCCTGCTTTGTACTGTAAATGACCAGCGCAGGCTTTGTCGAGTTCTTTTCCCTCTCCGTCAGCTTCATCTCTGCAGGTCCAAAGTATCAAACCTTGTATGAGCTTCATTCTCTGTTTCAACTAAGAGTCCCCCAACAAAGTAGCAGTAGTAATAACGACACAAAGCAACAACAAAGACTTTTAAAGATATTTTTCCTGTACATATTGTTGACATGTATTTTATCTTTTTATGTCATGCTCGGAAACATTGTTTGCTTATGGAAAGATCCTTACCTCCTGTCCTTCTGGATAAGGAGGAAAGGGGCATCTGTGCTTTCTCCTGCTCCAGTTTAAAGACTTGAACTGATGATAAAATAACCTTAGAAATGGCAACTTACCTACTGTAACCAGAGAAGAGTTCACAGTAACCTCCCCTATGAAAAGAATGTAAGTTCTTGAATCACTAGTGCTTTTTCATCAACAGGTGTGGTATGGAAGGGAACTTATAATGTATGATGGGAAAGATCACTGGTTCTGTGATTCTGTGACAGTTCAACGGACTTGGGTCGGGAACGACTTCTGAAATAGTTTGCCACTGCAGGAAAAGCGATACTGAATTATTTTAGTTCTTTAGGTCCATTCTTATAAAGCACTGAATCTGAGAAGAGAGAGACGGAGCTATTAATCACCTCAATAATAGGACAGGTGTTTTGAAATCACTTCATACTTGCTTTGTGCATAAAGGGCCCACATTACCTTAATGTACATGTGGTGATGTTACTCATCTTTCAACACTGTTTACTACTGAAGTACTGTTAAGGATAGTTCTGTTCGCCAGAAATGTAGGTGCTGAAGAATCATGTATCTGGGTCTTATTCCTTAGATCTAATTGTTTAGTTTTACGTTAGAGTTATAATTAATTAAAATATTAAATTAGCTTAACTTTAATATTATAATGGAGTCAACATTTTAACTGCACCTGTGGATTTTTTTTTTTTTTTTTTTTTTTGAGACAGGGTCTCACTCTGTCGCTCAGGCTGGGCTGGAGTGCAGTGGCACGATCTCAGCTCACCGCAACATCCGCCCCCCAGCCTTAAGCGATTCTCCTGTGTCAGCCTCCTGAGTAGCTGGGATTACAGGCGTGTGCCATCACATTCGGCTAATTTTTGTATTTTTAGTGGAGACGGGGTTTCGCTATGTTGCCCAGGCTGGTCTCAAATTCCTGACCTCAAGTGATCCGCCTGCGTTGGCCTCCCACAGTGCTGGGATTACAGGTGTAAGCCACCGTACCCGGCCCCTGCGCCTGTGGATTTTTATGGTAGCTAGTGATTATTTTGCTCATAAACTTCTGGGGCCAGAAGAAGCCATATCTTATAGTATATATTTATTTCTAAAGAGGATAGCTATTTATTAAATATTTAAATACTTTGGCTGTGCACTGTGGCTCACGCCTGTAATCCCAGCACTTTGGGAGGCCAAGGCGGGTGGATCACCTGAGGTCAAGAGTTCAAGACCAGCCTGACCGACATGGAGAAACCTCGTGTCTACTAAAAATACAAAATTAGCTGGGTGTGGTGGCGCATGCCTGTAATCCCAGCTACTCAGGAGGCTGAGGCAGGAGAATTGCTTGAACCCAGGAGGCGGAGGGTGCAGTGAGCAGAGATCGTGCCATTGTACTCCAGCCTGGGAACAAGAGCGACATTCCATCTCCAAAAAGATAATAATAATAAAATAAATACATGTAATTATTTAAATATTTTTAAAAATATATTAAAATATGCATGTAAAATATATTTATATGTTTTATCTTAAAACATTTATATATTTAAATATAATAAAATTTATAATATAAATACATTTTAAATATAAAACAAATATACTTAAATATTTACAAACATTTAAACAGTATGCTCCCATACACATACCCACTTTCTTGTAAAATATGAAACTTTTGAAAAGCAAAGGGACGTTCTCATCTTGCTTGTCAGGACACTCATTAAACTAGAGGGGAGAGAATGCGAGTCTGTGGTCCTGTATCTGAAACTACGGGTTCAGGGCTCTGCCGCTAAACACAGCCGTATTTCTACACGGAGCTATATGAATATTCACACAAAGTGGGGACGAGAAGGACCATAAGTAACCTCATGTCAGTCCAGGCCAGCTTTTGTCACCAAGTGAGTCCATGCCAAATTTACAAAAATAAACTTCCAGTTTTCCGAGTTTACTGGATTTCATTATTTGTGGACTTATGTATTTTTTTAAAAGATGTTTTGACTCCCTCTCTAGAATTTAAATGACAATTAGCTCCTCTGCTGGTCATGTTCTCATGTTTTCTCATGTAGACATATGCCTGGCATAGTGAAAGGTCTTATTTTTTTGGATGGATGGATGGATGGATGGTCAGGCCGATGGAATATATGCTTGGAATTAGAGAGAAAACTGAAAACCACCTACTTGCTTCTTGGAAATTCTAAGATCAGCCAAGGAATTCTCATAGGAAAGAAATATAGCAGAAGACCCAGAATGAAGGGGCTGAAAGGGATAAAGGTAGGTGAAGGAGGAGTAGGAAAAGGTCCAGAGAGAGACCCTGACAGGTCTAGAGGGAACTGGAGCCTGGGAAGCTCCAGACTGGCTTAGGATTCTGAGATCTTCTCTGCAGAAAACATCTATCCAGCTGCCTGCTGGGCACATCCAGGTGGATTCTGATAAGCACCTTAAACTCAAGGTGGCCAAGCTGAGCCTGTCACAGTCCCTCCAAATCTACTCCTCCCAAAGCAGCCCCCGCAACTCCTTAGTATATATCAACTCAATTCTCCCCATTATTCAGGCCAAACCCTGGCATTGTCCTTGATTCCTTTCTCCCAAGTCATCAGCAAATGCTGTCGACTCCACCTTCAGTAGTTACCCAGAACCTGACCATGCCTTGCCACCCCCACTGCCAGCCCCTCTGATCCTAGTCTCTCTGGTCCAGGCTAGAAGCCCAGATGATTCCACCACTGGTGCTCAGCAGTCTGTCCTCAGCCCAGCAGCCAGACGGGGCCTGTTAACCCTGGGGGAGGGGGTGTCATGTTAAGTCGTACTTTATATTCCTCAGGTCGAAACCCTCTGATGGTTCCCATCTCACCTGGAGCAAAAGCCAAAGTCATCCCTAATTCTGCTCTTCACCAAGCCTAATACTCCTTTGACCTCATCACCAACCTAGATCCCTTCCCCTCACCGTAATTCCACCCTGCTGGTCCCTGGAAGCTCCTTCCACCTCTGCCTGGAAAGCCCTTTGCTCAGGTATTTGGAGGGCTGCCTCCCCGACTTTTTTCAGGCCTTTTCTCAAATGTCACCAGGCCACCCACTTGCGAATGGGTGCTCTCAGCTCCTTGCCTGGTTTTTCTCTCTCCTTAGCATTTATTCCTATTTACACACCGTAAGTTACACATATTTATTTTATATCACCGTCCTCTTGTTAAAATGTCTGCTCAGTAAGGGGAGGAACTTCTATCTGTTTTATTAATTTCTATATCCCCAGGGCTGAGAATAATTTTAGTGCTGAGTAGGCAATTGAAAAATATTTGTGAAATGAATTAATGAATGGTTTCCTTGACACTTATGGGGAAAGCATATGTAGAAATGAAGAGTTGGGAGCTGCACCAGATGTGATGGCTCACACCTGTGATCCCAGCTACCTGGGAGGCTAGGGCAGGAGGATCGCTTGAGCCTAGGAGTTTGAGATTAGCCTGGGCAACATAGTGAGACCCTGTCCCTAAAAAAAAGTTTTTTTAAAATTAAGAATTGCTCATAGACACCTTAAGCTCATATTGCCATCTCTGAGAGTCAGTAGAGCTCAAATTGGATGAACTTGGATGAATGGGGACAGGGGAAAGAGGAAAGGAAAGATTGCAGGGCACAGTAGTGCCGGATGTTGTAGACCACAGCTTTGGGGCACAGCAGACAAGGGGTTAAATTGTGGTGCCACCGTTTATTAGCTTAGTGGCTCTGGGGCAAGGTTTGAAATCTGTGAAATTGATAATAATAGCTTGTATGGTTGCTATATTAGAAATAATTTCTATAAGCTATTTAGCACAGGAGCTGGCATCTAGTAGGTGCTCAGAAAAACACAACTGTTGTTATTATTATTAGACTAAAGCAAATAAGTAAGTGGCCTGGGATGATGAGTTTTTTCTTGTGGTTTCCTGACCAGTACCAAATGCTAAGGAGGCTTTTGGTAAATACATCTGGCTTGATTGAGTGCTCAGGCCTTACGCTGTCTGTTTTAGAATAGGAAATGCCCTTGAGTTAACCTAGAAACTCATGGTACTAATATGTCACTCTGTAAGCGTAAGTGCTTCATAAGGACAAAGACAACATGAAAAGTCGCTTGGAGTCCTACATCTTGGTTGCGACACGGGCCCCTCTGAGATGACTCCCCAAACATCACACTTGTGATGGGCTTTGGGGAGTGGCCAGCTCTACAGATGAGAACATTTTAAAACTGGTTTCCCTTCTCTGTTATCACTGGCTCTTGGATGCCAACACGGTTGGAGTCTGGAACTGAGCCACTTGGAGCCGAGGACTGGCCTGGTCTTCGTGCCAGGACTTGAGTTGGGCCCTTAGGAGCAGACAGCCCGGCCTTGCTGCACCTCCGTTGTTTTTTCCTGAAAGTGCATTCCTGTTTTATGATACATAGGTCTTGCGTGTTTCAAATCCCTGTTGTATGCCCTGGCAATTCCTTCGTCTTATTTTTGACGTTTGTGAATTCCAAGACTTTCTAAATAAAAATACAGTGGACTTGCCACTGCCTGTAGATGATACATAGAGCAGATAGATTTTAAGTGCTGTCAATCAGTTTACACCTGCTAGAGTCCGTGTTTTAAAGTGGAGTAAAAGCTGAAAAGCCATTACAAATATATAGAACTTACATGTAATGGTTCGAAATAGTGGTTATTTGTCATTTATTATATGATGAAGCCCAGATGTGCTATATATGGTGAGCCTATTTCTACTAAAGTCTCTGCAGTTATTTTGGACATGTGCACGCCTGTCTCCTGTGTTTGTGTGTATGTTTGAGACTGGGGGGTAGGTAATTCATAATAAGAAACTTCTTTTTCTTTTTTTAAGAGATGAGGTCTTGCTCCGCTGTCCAGGCTAGAGTACAGCCTCAAACTCCTGGGCTCAAGCAATCCTCCTGCCTCAGCGTCCTGAGTAGCTGAGATTATAGGTGTGAGCCACTGTGCCTGGCCATCAGAGGCTTCTTACATTTGAACTTGGCTGAAAAATTGAATGGTAGAGACAACAAAGCAAAGCCGTGTGATGCTGATGGGGCTCCTGGTGTCCAGAAGTTTTTAAGGAGGTGAGAGTTGAGCTGAGACTGGAATGAGGAGGGGGAACCAGCTCTGTGGGGTTCAGAAGGAAGAGCCTTCCAGGCGGGGGACAGCAGGTGCAAAGGTCCTGCAGTTGTGTGGCTGATGCCTGGCAAGCAAAGCAAGGAGAGGGAGAAGAGGCAGGGGCAACCCGCAGGGCCTTGGAGGCCATGGGCAAAGTTTGGATGCTATTCTAATAAACTGGATCGTCGGTAGAGTTCACGTCAGCCTGTAGCTGTCATATCAAGGGTGTCCAGTCATTTATTGCAAGACCTGCTTTTCAGACTCCTGTCATTTGTTCATCATTCATTCATACATTCTTCATTCATTCATCCTTCATTGATTTATTCGTTGCCTTCTTTGAGTAAAGTGCTATCCTATCAGTTTAAAAAGATCAAAGGCCAACAAGGAAAAGGGGTCAGTATCAAATAGGCTTTGCTAGATGTTTCTGCAGGGCATAGAGGGCAGACAGAGTGGGGAGGCCAGCTCTCCCTGGAGCTGAGGAAAGGTCTGAAAAGAGAGTGTGGACTTGGACTGCATCTTGAGAATGGTGTTCTGCAGGCAGCAGGTGGGGGAGAGGGCCATGTTTTCAAGAACCTGCAAGCAGTTTCTAGTGGTTGAGTGCAGGATCCAGGAGAGATTAGACTAGAGAGAAGGACCGAGGGCAGTTTGGAGGGCCTTTGTCTAAGCAGGTATCAGCAAACTATGCCCGTGGGCCAAATCCAGCCTGTGGCCTGTTTTTGTAAGTAAAGTTTTATTGGCACACAGCCATGCCCATTTCACTTACATGTTTTCTATCTCTGGCTGCTTTTGCACAGCAAGGAGTATTTGCATGGTTGAGTATTTTAGAAAGAAACAGAATGTGACCCACAAAGCCTAAAATATTTCCTGTCTGGTCCTTTATAGGAAAGGTTTGTCAACCCCTGCCTAGACAAATGGGACTTGTCCCCCTAGGGCTGGGCTGAGACGCTTGTGGTGATGCAGCTCTGTGATCAGACATGCTTCTAGTAGATGCATCGGACGGCTTGGAGTATGGAGGTAGCAAATGCATAGGCGACTATTGCCATATTCCGGGGGAAGGTGACAAGGGCCTGCCCTAAATCAACAAGCAAGAAGTAGTGAGAAAGACAGAGCTTTGAGGGTTTCTGGAGCTTCATGAAAGCCTGGGTACTCACTGTAGGGTGAAGGGAGGGAAGAGCCAAGTATTCCCAGGTGTCTGACTTTAGGGACTGGGCAGAACATGACATGTCAATGAGTTAGGGAACATGGAAGAAACTGGCTTGAAGGGGAGGGGGATTAATGAGTCCAGTTATGTGCTTGGAGAGTTTGAGTGGGACAGTTTTCCAGTAGGCAGCTAGGTTTTGGGGTCCGGAACTGAAGACTGGTTCAGGCTAGAGGTCAAGATTTAGGAGTATCAGCATATAATTGTTCATTTTGGTTGTGGAAATGGATGCGGTCACCCCAAAAAGAGGGTGGAGAGTAAGAAGAGAAGGCCAAGGACAGAGCCGCAGAAATTCAAGGAGCAGGAAACCAAGAAGGAATCAACAGGGGAAATTCGTTTTAATTTTGGTTTTAATTGTGGTAAAATAGACATAACATAAAATTTACCATTTTAACCATGCTTAAGTGTACAATTCAGTGGCATTAAATACATCCACACCGTTTCGCAACCATTGCCACCATCATCTCCAACACGTTCTTGTCTTTGCAAGCAAAAACTCCGTCCCCATTAAATACTAACGCCCATATCCCCTCCCCAGGCCCTGGCACCCACCATTCTCCTGTCTGTCTCCATGAATCTGATGACTATACCCCATATAAGTGGAATCATATAGTACTTGTGTTTCTGTGACTGGTTTATTTTATTTAGCACAATGTCTTCAAGGCTTATCCATGCTGTAGCATGCGTCAGAATTTCCTTACTTTTTAAGGCTAAAGAATATTCCATTGCATGGATATGCCACATTGTGTTTACCCATTCATCCACAGATGAACACTTGGGTGGTTTCCACCTTTCAGACCATGCTAAGCAGAGATCTTGAAGGGACTCTTACGTGGAGGGAGAACCTGGACAGAGGCTCAAAAGGCAGAGGAGGAAATAACTTCATGAACTGAGCACCATGAAGAGTGAGATCCAGCGGTGACCAGAAAGATTAGATTTGTATAAATCCCATGGGAAAAGGATTGGGTCCCCACAGAAAGGCAGAAGGCTTGACTCATGAACACCTGTCTCCTAGAAAACTGTTGACATTATACCAATGATATAGAAGTCCATTCCTAAAGCTGCAACAGCACTTAATGATGCTTTTTTAAAAAATGCAAACTGTTTATCTTTTAGAAACTTTGCCATGTTTCCAAGGATAGATTTCTGTCCAAAAGGTGATCTGTGGGGAAAGGCCTTAGAAGCAGTTTCCAAAAAAACTTACCAGCCCACAAAAATGTATGTGGGCTCCACCCAGCCCAGTGGAAACCCAAAGAAAATAGCACGAAGGTCTTTTTCCCACCTCTCCTGTCCCTCTCAGAATATGTACAGATAGATGTAGCCTGCCTTGAGAAAAAATACATTTGGAATTCCGGACCCACTGAAACCAGATTAAAGGATGTGCTTCTGGTTTTAAAAGGAATTATTAATTTTCTATAAGAATTCACCCTACTAGGGACTTCAGAGAGGAGCTCTCTGGGGTCTCCATCCATTTATTCAGCAAATATTTGTGGGCCTGAAATATCAAACATCTGAGGAGCTCATAATTAGTTAAGCATTTACGTGCATTAATATATCATCACGTGGAAAGTTGAGAGGGGAGAAGGCACTAGACAAATCTAAAATTGTTAGAAACCACTGGCAAGTGATATTCAGACCCTAAGTTAAAAACAGGATATATTTCAGGAGGAAATCTTTTGTGTAAATCCTGGTATTTTTACCGCAGACCCTTAAAATGACAGACGCAGGTGAGTAGAGATTATTTCTGGAAGTGTATATGATTCAATTAATTGCCAGCCTTGGTTCACACTGATGATTGTGCTCATTGGAGAGGCTTAGCCTGCAAAAGAAAAGGCTCATCAATGTGCAGTTACTTCATTTAACAAACTGTGAGATGGTAGAGTCAACACGGGCCGCAACATGGTGCCTCCCACCTAGACTTCCGGTCTGGAAACTTCCGCCTTCCTCCCATTCACATGGGCCTGCACGAGTCCACTTCTCTTCTTATTCTAGTTCCAGTGGCTGCTAGAGTCTTTGTCCTTCTTACTGGAAGTAGCCCTCCTCTCCTGTTACAGAGGCAGTAAATCTCCAGCCTTCAGGTCACCGCCAAAGCCAGCTCCTTAATCACTTCCGTATTGTCTACCTGCGGCTCCTTGCACAGACCTTGGGTTCCTTTGTTTCTGAATTCTTACTGATCTCTTCGTCTCCTACCACTCACCTTGTCACGGCTCTTTGAGCTACAAGGCACTTTCTCACTACTTTTGTTAGCCAAACAGACAAACTGTCCCCTCCCCTTTCTTGTAACCATGAATTCAAGGCTTCCTTGAGGCCACCACCATCTCCCTTGGCCTTTCCTCCCTTTCACTACTCCAGATGAGCTTGCCATGCTTTAAACCGGTCTTACACTTCCTTATCCCCTCTCTCTGGAATGTCATTTCTACTGAAGAAAGTCCTACTGCTCCCTCAAGACCCTTGTCTAATGCCCTCTTGCCATGGAACCTTGAGATTTTCATTGGGGAGCTAAGTTGGAGACTATAAACTAAAGCTGGGTCTCTACCATGCACTATTGACATTTGGGGCCAGTTTTTTCTTGGTTGGGGAGACCCTTCTATGCACTGTAGGGTGTGGAGCAGCCTCCCAGGCCTCTACCTGCCAAAAGGACACTCCCCCTTCCCCAAGTGGTGACAGCCAACTATTTCCAGAGATTGCCAGATGTCCTGAGGTGGGAGCGAGGGTGAAGAGAATTGCCAACCCCCACCCCCCACCCCAGTTGGGGGCTGCTGGACTATCAACCAGAAGTGGCAAGGACTGCAGGCAAATTGCCCCAGCACTTAGATTTAGCATTGCAAGGCCGCTCGGACAGGTGGTAGTGATTTGTGTGTCTCATTTCCTATTCTTGATTGTGACAAGGTTCTGGAGGATAGAGACAGCTACCCCTGCCACAATTCCCACAGGCCATTTTACATATTTAACACATGAGTGAGGGCTTCATATTTAACATGTGAGTGAGTGAAACACATGAGCCCGAGTGCTCTTCAGGACTGCGAGGCCTACCTCAAAATTGCAACCGTCAGTTCTAACAACAACAACAACAACAACAACAAAAAATCACGCACCCCGTGCCTGAGATCCAATAGCCTTCAAACTCCATGTTTTCAATTCGGTCTCAATTAACATTCCAGCTCTTTCAATATGTACTTTTCCTTAACCAAATCTCAAAAGAAATTTTAATCAAAGACCCCTACTGTTATTAATTTCCCTTTTTACCCAGCCAAAATTGCAAATGAAGTTCTTTTCCAGAAAGTTCGGGCAGTGGGGGGAGTTTTATAACAGAGCTGCTGCTGGGTCTCATTGCTAGGAGCTGAGTACACAGTGGAGAATGTGAAATGCCGATTTCTATGTCCCAGCCCATTGCAGTGGCTTGATTTGTCTCTTGTTTTGCTTTGGAACTTTTCAAAGATTTCACTCAGTTAAAAAGTCAATGTGGAACAAATATAGAGCTGTTTATGTCTATTAAAATTGTTTCAGCAAGGAAATGTGGCACTCAGCATTTGTTGAACCAGTGAATTCTCCTTTTTGCTCTGAGGGAAAGCAAGGTTATAGGGCAAGTTGTATTTTAACCCTTAGCTTTTTTTGTGGTTCAAACAATTTGTGAAAGATATGAAAGCTCTAGACACTTGGGGTCACCCCAAGAAGTCAGCCCTGGGCCACAAGCAGTGGCAGAGGAGGCAATTACAGAAAATTAACAGAGTTACATAAAATTTACTCACTTTGTAGGCACATATTTCTAACCTTGGCTGCCTTTCTTAAAGATCTGTTTCCCCAGCTCAAAAGCATTTCCCAGCACCTGGATCTGCTACCACTGGGCAGAGGACTGCCAAAGCAGAGTCCTCTTTTTTTCCAGTTCTTTTTTAGGTCTTCTCGTAGGCTGAGGAGAAAGTCTCTCGTGGGTGTTAAGGTATCTTTAACCCCTCTCTAAGACTCTTGACCTTTCCTGTTTAACAAAGAACAGACAAAACTCAAGAGCTGAGTGTTAAAGAAAAATAGCAAATGGTAGTATTGGTGGTCCTGGAATGTGCTAAAACCAACAAAGAGACACTGACTCAAGATCATCGCTCAAGTGGCTCTGATGAACTTGGACGAAAATGCATCTCGCTGAAGTCTGTCTTTATCTTGCAGCCTCTTCACATGTGTTATTATCAGCCAAGCACCCGCTGCACTGCCACGGTGCAGGGAGAGCCCCATTTTCAAGTTCTCACAATCTAGCCCCGCATTTCTAGTTAGACCAGTAACAGTTCCCATCAGGAGGAGAGGTCATTTTTAATGCAGGTCAAAATATAAACCACTTACAGAGGTTAGGATAAGCTTCATGGGTAGCAAAGTTCTTAACATTGTTTGCAAATAGACACTCTGAAATGATCATACATTTAGTTGTCTGGTTACAAAGGTCATAGATAAAATAATGTATGATATCATTTATCAAGTCATTTGCCTTCTCTGATATATTTAAGAATGCTCAGTGCTGTGTAATAACATTTTTTATTCTTGTATAAAAACAAAGAAGGAGGGTTTTTCAAGAACAGCAGAGAGTAGTATGTTGGCCGCAGAATCAATCAAATGGGCAAAAAAGCAGCCCTCAGTACGGAGTAGCCAGACCTTAAAAGCAGTGCCTGTTAGATCACCAAGGTTATGTTTTAAAAATAAAGGGAACCTGGCATGGTGACTCATGCCTGTAATCCCAACACTTTGGGAGGCTGAGGCAGGAGGATAGCTTGAGGCCAGGAACTCAAGACCAGCCTCAGCAACATAACAAGACTCTGTCTCCACACACACAAAAAATTAGCTGGGCCTGGTGGTGCACACTTGTAGTCCCAGCTACTTGGGAGGCTGAGGTGGAAGGATCACTTGAGCCCAGCCGTTGGAGGCTGTAGTGAGCCTTGTTCACACCACTGCACTCCAGCCTGGGTGATAGTGCAAGACCTGTCTCCAAAATAATAATAACAATAAATTAATAAAAGGCCAGATGCGGTGGCTCGCACCTGTAATCCCAGCACTTTGGGAGGCTGAGGTGGGTGGATCATGACGAGGTCAGGAGTTCAAGACCAGCCTGGCTAACATGGTAAAACCCCGTCTCTACTAAAAATACAAAAATTAGCCTGGGATGGTGGTGAGCACCTGTAATCCCAGCTGCTCCGGAGGCTGAGGCAGAGAATTGCTTGAACCCAGGAGGTGGAGGTTGCAGTGAGCCGAGATCATGCCACTGTACCCCTGCCTGGGTGACAGACCGAGAATCTGTCTCAAAAATATAAATAAATAAGAGTTGCCATGATATTATCCATGAGCACCTACTATGTGCCTGGTGCGTTACGTGTGTTCGAATCCTTGCAAAAGCCTAGCAGAATTGGAACGATGATCATGCCCTCAGAAGGGTAAAGATGTTTTAATGCACGTCTCAGTCTCTTGGGCAGGTAGCTGAGGAATCTTTCCTGCAGCTAAACTCTACTCATAGTTTTTTGCTTCAGAAAGCGTTGGGCCCAGGGTCTGGGAAGAAAGGCAAGGCCCCAAGAGAAAGAGAGATGTGTGGCCATTGGCTCCCCACCTGGGCACCCTGCTCTTGCCAGAAACCCGAGTAGCCTGGACCCCTTGTTCTTCCTCCCCAGGGTCTAGTCCAAGACTACAGATGGAGCTGTCTCCTCTGTTGCCCAGTGTTAAAGGCTTGGGGTCACCCCGTCTTCTCCCCACTCTCCTTTGCCTCCACTAACCCTCTGCCCTCTTTTCTACTCACTATTTCCATAGGTCCCACTACCCAAACTGGGCTTACATTGATTCTTTCCTTTCTATTTCTGATTATACTGTTCTAATTCAGGCCCTCTAATTCAGGATTGTTAAAGTAAACTTCTGATTTCTTCCTTTAGATGAAGGGTATGGCATGGGTCCTCTTCTTCTGTGTTCTTCCAAATCTGGTGCTTCTAGCTGTCCTCAGCAATGGCCTTAAGATGGTGGGGGACCTTGGGAGGGGAGAGCACATGATATTGTGAAACATCATGGAATACCATGAGTGCATTGAATTAAATCATGTGAACTCAGAACACTTTATTAATGTGACGTGATTAAATTATAAGAAATGAGAGTGTGCATAGTATCAACTATGAGCATCCATTCTTTGAAAGTGCTGTTGGTTGGGCGAGACAAGCCGGCACAGGGCTTCCCAATAGTGTGGAACCTGCAGGTATCCCACTATTTTTTGTTTCGTTGTTTGCTACTCTTCATTAGCAGATAAGAGGAAACCTCTACCAAGGGTTGAAGAAATATTTGCAGGAAAAATGTTTTAAATTCGAGGATCCTAGCCAATAAATATTCCTGCAGATTGGCACAAGTGCTATTGTTTTTTTTGAGCAGTGTCTTTATTTTATTTGAGCAAAGAAGGCTCACAGGATGTTTTAGTGTTCCAAGGAAGCGGGGATCAGCAAACATTCTCTATAAAGGGCTAGATAGTAAATGTTTTAGCTTCTGCGGCCCAGATGGTCGCTATCTCACCTACTCAGCTCTCCCGATGGAGCTCGAAAGCAGATGTAGACGACATGTGAGCACTTGGGCATGGCTGTGTGCCAGTCAAACTTTATTTATGGACGCTGAAATGTGAATTTCATGTAATTTTCATGCGTCACAAAATATTTTGATTTTAGTTTTTTTCTAACCACTTCAAAATGTAAAAGCCATTCTTAACTCATGGGCCATACACAAACAGGCTAGCGGCTGGGCCACATTTGGGTGGTGGGCGGTAGTTTCCTGACTCTTGCCCCTATGGTGGAGTCCAGGGGCTCTGACCCGCATTCGTAGACTTTCTCCAAGTGGCCCAGCCTACTTTCCCCTTTATTCCCTGAGCTCCAACCAGCTTCGTCTCCTGACCCCTTCCCTGCCCCACACACTCTCCCCTTGTCTATACCTCTGCCTGATTTTCCCTACCCCACCTCCAGCACGGTCCAGGACGGAATGCTGCCCGGATTCCCCTGCCCTGCTGTTTATGGTACCCTGTTCCATCTGGAGTCTGCGCCTGTCACCTTTTGCCACGTAAGAAATTATCTATGTATGTCTCCTTTGCTTTTTCTCCCCGTCCATGCAAAACCCTTGAAGAAAGAGACCATGTCTAACTGTATTTGTGGGACACCAAATCGAGTAATTATTTGTCAAAATTACATGAGTTCTTACTAGATAGAGATCACATCTACATCTAAAAAATCATTTTGCTTACTTTCTAGTAAAATAGGCTCTCTTAAGATATTTGTGAATTCTTAAACTTAATCCTAAGATGATTTATTCTAAGGGTCTTCTAGATCATTACCGGCCAATACAGAAACATAACACAAGCCACATGTGAAATTTGCAATTTTCTAGTAGCCACATTTTAAAAAGTAAAAAGAGACAAGTGAAAGTAATTTAATAATACATTTTATCCAATGCACTGTCTTAAAAATATTCATTTCAATATATAATTGATATGAAAAATTATTGTTGAGATATTTCACATTCTTTTTTGTGTGCCAAGTCTTAGAAATCTTGGGACCAGCCCCATGTCAGGCGCTCAGCAGCCACATGTGGCCCTTGCTTCTACACCAACTGCACAGGAGAGGTGCTGAAGTCAAGGCAGGCACAAGTTTTAAGTCAACTCTTCTTTTTAAAAGGCGACCACCATATTGGCTACTTACTTTGCCATGCAGATACTTCATAGCCTGAGAACATAAGGTCACTCACAAAGGCTGAGTGGCATGGGTTCACCTGACCTCCGTGTTGTCCATTTTCTAAAGTGACCATTGCTGGACTTTGTATCACAGGTGGTGCCCTCCAAGCCATTTCAGTGCTCTGTCCCCTGAATTCCCTAGTGACCATTTCAGGACTTTGGGATCCTATGTGTAGTCCCCATAATTCTGACTGCTTCTCTTTTACATTATATAAATCTTACCTTTCATTGTAAAAAAAAAAAATCCCAATAGTACAAAAGAAAAACAGAGCCTCTGGCTTCTTCTTCCTCTCTCCTCTGCCCCTGCCACCACTAAGAAAAGTTTGGTGTGGATGCTTTCAGATATTTCACAGGCCTATAAAATGTACACACCAATTCTTTATTATTTTTTGCGTTGAGATGTAATTCATATGCCATAGAATTCATGCTTTTAATGTGTACAATTAGTGGCTTTTAGTATATTCTCAAGGTTATGCAGCCATCACCAGCATCTAATTACAGTCATCAGCCCAAAAAGACACCTTGTCCCCATTAAGCAGAGACTCCCCACCCCCTTCCCCAGCTCCTGGCAGCCACTAAGCCACTCTCTGTCTTTGTGGATTTGCCCGTTCTGGAAACTTCATGAAAGTGGAATCATATAGTAAGTAGCCTTTTGCGAGTGGCTATTTTAGCATGATGTTCTTGAGGTTCATTGACCTTGTACCTGTATCTTTCCTTCTCACTCACTATTTGTGTTTGTGCTTCATTCTTTCTACATAACAGTCTGATACTCCACTGTATGGACCTGCCCTAGGTACTTACTTGGCCTTTTGTTTGTTTGTTTTTGGCGACAGAGTCTTGCTCTGTCTCTCAGGCTGGAGTGCAGTGGCGCCATCTCGGCTCACTGCAACCTCTGCCTCCCGGGTTCGTGCGATTCTCCTGCCTCAGCCTCCTGAGTAGCTGGGATTACAAGCGCACACCATCACGCCCCACTGATTTTTTGTATTTTTAGTAGAAATGGGGTTTCACCATGTTGGCTAGACTGGTCTCGAACTCGTGACCTTGTGATCCTCCTGCCTCAGCCTCCCAAAGTGCTGGGATTACAGGCATGAGCCACTGCGCTTGGCCTTTTTTTTTTTTTTTGGAGACAGAGTCTCACTGTCACCCAGGCTGGAGTGCGGTGGTGTAATCTTGGCTCACTGCAGTCTCCGCCTACCAGGTTCAAGTGATTCTCCTGCCTCAGCCTCCCAAGTAGCAGGGATTACAGGTGCCCACCACCACGCCTGGCTACTTTTTTGTATTTTAGTGGAGACGAGGTTTCACCATGTTGGCCAGGCTGGTCTCGAACTCCTGAGCTCAGGCAATCTGCCAGCCTCAACCTCTCATAGTGCTAGAACTGCAGGCGTGAGCCCCCATGCCCGGCCTTAGCCTGTATTCAGAGGCATTTTGGTTATACCTTCTACTTTACCGCCAATGCTGCAGTTAGCACCCGTGTCCAAATATATATGTGTACACGTGTGAGATGTCCGCATACTCTCAGGAGGGAAATTGCTGAGGGCTTCCTCCCCTTGGTGTTAGCCTGCCGCCACTTAATCCACGCTCCATTCCTACCGTAAAGGTGACTTTCCACTTTTGTCCTCTTCTGAAACTGCACCGCCTCCAGCAGGACGAGAGCCACCTCCTCCCCTCCCCGACACCACAGGGCCTTTTTTACCACATGCGTGTCCTTTGTCCTAAGTCCCCATCCCACTCATTGCCTCCAAGGCCAACACAGACTCTTTACCTTCTTAACATTCCAGAGCGAAAGGTCCCAGACTCTTTGACAGCCTGGTGAAAACCTGTGCTCCCACCCCCCAGGAAAATGCACACTGAACTCATCCACAGTGTTCTGTGGGCCATAAGGGCGTGCTCAGACCCCCTGGCAGCCTCTCCCTGCCCCGGCCCCTCCTCTGGAACATGTTTCCTGTCAGCTTGGCTCTGCCTGTCCCGCAGCCCACGTGTAACTGACTCAGCCTCATTCTGTCACCGTGAGCTGTGCCTATGCTTGCGTGTGCCTCTCGGGAAGGCCTGGCCGCTGGGCTGGTTTGCCCAGCCACAAGTTCACGCTTGTCACCCTTGACTCTTGCGCCGACTCAGAGCTTAGCAACAGCGTGCCCCGCCCCTCTGAATTCCCTCTGGACACATGGCTGTAAACTCTGCTACCTTTATTCTTTACCAGAGCGTTTATTCTGCTGCCTTCCCAACGGAAGACCTTCCAGCAGCCCAGGGTGCAGCTTGCTGGGCCACCCCCCGCCCCTTAGCTGCTTCATTGGGTCATTGACGCCCTGCTGCCCTGGCCCCGGTTTAGAGACTTGAACCCCTGCTCTCTCCAGCCCCAGGAGGGAGCTCAGTTGTGCAGTCACTAGATACTGTTCTTGAACCTCTTTCTTGCTGTTATGGTTGGCTTCTTGTTATGGTACAGATTCTTTCTTTTGAACTCCACGCAAACAATTTAAAACCAGAATTCCTGTGACCTAATCCTGGATAAAGTTATTCATTCTTAATCTGAGCTTTCCTCCCATTTTAAATTCGGTGAATCATGTTTTTCTTTTTTAACATCCTTTAAGATTTCTGAGACCCCAACTTCCACAGGTTTCCTTTCTTTTTTTTCTCCCCCCGAATGTAGAATCTTCTAGAAATTCCCTGCTCCTTTATTCTCCAGGGTTAATGCTCACAGAGGGCTTGGCCCAGAAAGTCTCCAGTTCTCGACTCCCAAACTGGAACATAGTCTCATTTCAGACTCCTGATTGTAAAATGCCTACCTCCCGCAGCTCATTCCTCATTCGGTCCCTCAGCTTCTTCTGTTGACGGGCCTCATCTAAACACGTTTTGCCCCCTTAGACTCAGCATTTCTGAAACGCACTTCCCCACACCTATGTCCCTCCCTGTCACTCAAGATTTTCACAAACAAAGTCTCTTAGGGATAGTGTTCAATGGATATTTGTTACTGAGATTCATTTCTGAAAATGTTCAAATTGTACTTTGTAAGTTGCTATGCCTAATTTTCTTGTAATTATGGGAAAATTGCATTTTACTTCTCCTGAGGGGAAGAATCCAGGAATGCTTTTAAACTTTATATCATTGTTTCTCTTCATGGCTGGCATTTGCCAGCACTCAGTGTCATCATCTTTTTTCAACTGAGGTAGAATTCACCTTTTTTTTTTTTTTTTTTGAGATAGAGTCTTGCTTTGTCACCCAGACTGTAATGCGGTGATGCGATTATGGCTCACTGCAGTCTCCACCTCCTGGGCTGGGACTGTAGGTGCACGCCACCATGCCTGGCTAATTTTTTGTAGAGACAGGGTCTCACTGTGTTGCCCAGTCTGGTCTCGAACTCCTGACTTCAAGCAATCCCCAGCTTCAGCCTCCCAAAGTGCTGGGTTTACAGGCATGCTCCACCACACCCAGCCCAAAATTCACCATTTTAACCACTTTTAAGTGGTTTTTATTTGGTGAATTTTAGGATTTTCACAGTGTTGTGAAGCCATCATCACTCTCTAATTCCAGAACGTTCCGTCACCATGAAAAGAAATTGCATACGTGTTAGAAGTCAATCCCAATCCCCCACTCCTCAGCCCCTGGCAGACACCAGTCTACTTTCAGTCTATGTGGGTTTTTCTACTCTGAATGTTTCCTATAAATAGAATCATACAGTGTGTGACCTTTCGTGACTGGCTTCTTTCACTTGTGTGTGTGTGTGTGTGTGTGTGTGTGTGTGTGTGTGTGTAATATACACATACATGCATAGCCCTGGAAGATTCGATAATATTGTTTTGAAGTTCATCCGCATCGTAGCCTGGGTCAGAGCTTCATTCTTTTTCATGGCCAAATAATCTGTTGCACGGATGGGCCACATCTGTTTATGCATTCATCCCTTCATGGACATTTGGGTTGTTTCTACCTTTTGACTATTACAAATAGTACTGCTATGAGTATTTGTGGACAAGCTTTTGCCTGGACATATAGCTTCATTTCTTCAGGGAATATACCTAGGAGTGGAGTTGTTGAGTCATATGGTAACTGCAGGTAAACTGTCCTCTCGCATTCCCACTGGCAGTGAGTGAGGGCTCCAGTTCTCTACATCTTCACCAGCACTTGTATTTTTCCTTGTTTTTACTACAACCTAGTAGGTGTGAAGTGGTATTTCACTGTGGTTCTGATTTGCATTTCTCTAATGACTAATGATGCCGAGGCTCTTCCCATGTGCTTATTGGCCATCTGTAGATCTTCTTTGGAGAAATGTGTATTTTTTTTTTTTTTGAGGTGGAGTCTTGCTCTGTTGCCCAGGCTAGAGTGCAATGGCACGATCTCGGCTCACTGCAACCTCACCTGGCTGACAAATGTATATTCAAAGGTGTTATCTGGGCTGGCACGGTGGCTCATGCCTGTAATCGCAACACTTTGGGAGGCTGAGGCAGGAAGATTGCTTGAGCTCAGGAGTTCGAGACCAGCCTGGGCAACATGGTAAAATCCTGTCTCTATAAAAAATACAAAATATTGAAGGGGAGGAAAGCAGCAAATCACACTGCCACGTGTGTACCTATGCAACAATCTTGCATGTTCTTCACATGTACCCCAAAACCTAAAATACAATAAAAAATAAATAAATAAAAAAAAAAAAAAAAAAAAAAAATACAAAATACAAAAATAGCCAGGTGTGGCAGCGTGTGCCTCTGGTCCCAACTGCTCCAGAGGGTGATGTGGGAGGATCTCTTGAGCCTGGGATGTTGAGGCTGCAGTGAGCTGTGTTCATGCCACTGCATTCCAACCTGGGTGACAAAAGCAATACCCTGTCTCAAAACAGACAAACAATCCAAAGATGTTATCTTGTATCCACAAGTTTCTCCTCCTCTGTGAAATTCCCGAAGACCCTGAATCATGAAGGTCCTGAGTGCATGTAAGAGCTACATAGGGTGGTGGGTAGGGAAGGAGGGCGTGGGTTCATTCAGGCTGCTACAACAAAAATAGTATAGACTGGCTGGCTTATAAATAACAGGAATGTATTGCTGTCAGTTCTGGAGGGTGGGAGGCTCAAGATCAAGGCGCTGGCAGATTTGGCGTCTGAGGAGGGCCTACTTTCCAGCTCAGATTCTCCCTTTCAGCTGCGTCCTTACGTGGTGGAAGGGGCAGGGGACGTCTCTGGGGCCTCTTTCGCAAGGACCCTAATCCTACTCCTGAGGGCCCCACACATGACCTAATCACCTCCCAAAGGCCCCACCTCCAGATGCCATCATACTGGGGGTTAGGTTTCAACATGTGAGTTTGGGGAGTACACAAACATTCCACCCACAGCAGAGGGTCAGGATCCACAGGACATGAGGGCTGTCCCCCCCCCTTCCCTGTGACATTGCTCTAGGTCCTGCCCGTGTACACGCCCTTTTCAGACTGCCCCAAACCCCACATCCTCCGCCTCTGAGATGGAGACATGACAGGAATGGTCGTCTTCACCCCCAGAGTGTCCTTGACCTGCTGGACACAGATTTCTAGAATGGTATTTGTCATTACATGGGCCATTTGATACCTGCCCATTTATTTATTTGGAGTTATTTTAGGCTCTCTTTTAAAGACATGAATCCAAACATCTGAGTCTAATACAGAGTGGGCAAACCAGCCCAGGGGCTAAATCCAGGTCACTGCCTGTTTTTGTACAGCCCATGAGCTAAGAATGCTTTTTTCCCCTACATTTTTAAGTAGTTGGAAAAAATCAAAAGAAGAATATTTTAGGACATACAAAATTATCTGAAATTCACATTTCAGTGTCCATAAATTGTGCTCACTTCGGCAGCAAATATACTAAAATTGGAACCATATATAAAGTTTTATTGGCACACAGCCACAATCATTTCACCCTGCAATGGATGGAGTTGAGTCATCTTGACAGAGAGCGCCTGACCTGCAAAACCTAAAATATTTGCTATTGCGCACTTGACACGAAAAGCTTGCCAACCCCTGGTCTAACACAAATTACTTGGCTATATGTGACTAGCACTGGTGTCTATGAATGTGATGCTGATTTTGAGGTTTATAAAACCCCTTAGACTCTTCAATGGTGTTTAACATCATATTTTTGCTTCCTTTAAGGGAAACAGGAATAATATTTACTTTGTTATCTTCTCCTGTTTGTTGAAATTAAAAAAGAGTCTGGCCACATCCATCTTGCAGGACGAATTTTGTTGCCTTCTTATACCTAGGAGCATGTTTTAAAAACACTGTAGGGCCCTGGCCTTTCTCTGTGGCGTTCTTCTTTGTCTTTCAGGCCCTGGCCAGCCTGGGTTAGGGTTGGAGCAGCACTCTGGGCTGGGAAGGGCCTTGTACTCAAGGGACATTGCTTCCTCTGTGCTCTGGTCTCTGACTCACCAACATGCAGCTCTTGGTGTCTATCCCTTGAGGACTCTGGCTGCTTCCTGACGGGTTGGGCCAGTTCTGGAAGTGGGTATGCAGCTTATGGCAGCCAGGAGTGGCTTCTGAAATTAATTACTGCTCTAGATGATGATGTAAGGAGTGAGGCTCCTGGGGAGAAACTGCCCATGTAGAAAAACCCAGCACCTGTAACCCATCATCTTCGTATCAGAACACGCTGTTCACCTAAGAACTGAGACTGTGTCATGGATAATCAACAAGGAAAATCATCTCTGTTTAGCTGTCAAAAAAGCTATTTCCATGGTATCAGCCCTCTCATGTGGAGCTGAAACCTCATGAAAATAAGTTTTGCGCATCCAAATCTTTTGTTGTAGCTGGATTTTTTAGAGTTAAGACATTGCTGGGAATGACTGACAGAGTCCAGGGAGGGGCTAGAATTGGAATGAGGCTTCTCTGGGGTGAGAAAGTTAGTGGAGACTTGCCTTAATGCCTGGCCGTGAAACTGATCAAGGTCAGTGACTAGATGTGGTAAATCAGGGGGGCTTCCTTGGGTTGGATGTGTGGACACTAGGAAAAGCCGCACTTCTCTTTAAGCCCCTTTACTCCCCTCTGGCAGATATGTCTGTCCTAGGCTTCCTCTGCTCCTCCTCGATCCTCAAATTTCTGGGCTTGGTGGCCTGTGGGTTAATTATCTCCCAAGTGTTCTTTGAAGGCAGAGCCAATTATCAGCACAATCCCTTCCTGGTCTGTTTGACTTCCTAAATACAGGGTGGTGGAAGGGAGGAGGAGCCACCTGGACTGTGGCTCCCTGCTGGAGACGGTTGTGCGTCTCAGTTCACCCTGTGAAGGTCATGCCTGACACCCTGTCTGTCATGAGTCTGTCTCGGCAGCTTGTGGCTTGTGACCTGCTGCCACCATCTACCCTGCTCAGTCCCCGCCCAGGAAGTGAACTGATTTTGCCACTTTCTTCTAAAGACCGCAGATCTGCCTGGTTTCTACAACAAATCTCATCTGAATTGGAGTCCTCAAATTTGTGAACCTAAATTTTAAAAGATTAAAAAAAAAAAAGACACGCTGCTATAGCCCAGTGGTTTTTAATATTTCATCAGTCTGGATCTCTTTCACAATCTGCTCAACACTGGTAATTTCTCCTGAGAAGAACAGACGTGGAAGGGCAAAAGTTACATGACAATCTACATTAGTAGTAAAGAGAAAAGGCAGAGGTGCCCATGTGATGTTTGTATCTCTGTAGAGTGGTGTGGTCAGAACAGACAAATTCCTTTTGCAAAT
The DNA here is from genome assembly GCA_963573385.1 of Cacajao melanocephalus. Lineage (NCBI taxonomy): Eukaryota > Metazoa > Chordata > Mammalia > Primates > Pitheciidae > Cacajao > Cacajao melanocephalus. Next base: position 4,888 of record CAUYLG010032570.1, on the reverse strand, counting down.
AATAGTAAGAAATGTGAACAGGCACGGTGGCTCATGCTTGTAATCCCAGCAATTTGGGAGGTTGAGGTGGGTGGATCACCTGACGTCAAAAGTTCGAGACCAGCCTGGCCAACATGGTGAAACCGTGTCTCTACTAAAAATACAAACATTAGCTGGGCATGGTGGTGCATGCCTGTAATCTCACTTACTCAGGAGGCTGAGGCAGGAGAATCGCTTGAAACCAGGAGGTGGAGGTTGCAGTGAGCCAAGATTGTGCCACTGCACTCCAGCCTGGGTGACAGAGTGAGTCCTTGTCAAAAATTTAAAAAAAAAAAAAAAAAAAAAAAAAACCCAAAAAACAAAATAGCAAGGAAGTGCATGATTGAAAACAGGAATGAGCGGTGTGCATGGACGCATCCACTACTGTCAAAGTGGAAACACAGAAGTCATCTAATTCCTGTGAGCTGCTTTTGCGGTTCACTTTTAGAGTGCCCTTTCCAGCAAGATTAGATTCTTGTGTGTTATTACTTAACTTTGATTACTTGTTTATAATACAGTCATGTCATGCATCACATTTCCATCAACAACAGACCACGTATACAACAGTGATCCCATAAGATTATAATCCTGTGTTTTTCCTGTACCTTTTCTGTGCTTAGCTATGTTTAGAGACACAAATACTTACCACTATGTTACAGTTACCTGTGGTATTCACTGCAGTCACATGCTAGACAGCTTGTAGCCTGGGAGCAATATACCATACAACCTAGGTGTGCTGAGTAGGTTGTGGCATCCAGATTTGTGTAAGGGCACACTGTGATGTTCACACAATGACAAAATTGCCCAAGGATGCATTGCTGAGAACATATCCCTGTCATGAAGCAACTCGTGACTGTATTACACTCCTGCAAGTGTGCCAAGATTATTCAATGGGGTGAAGACAGTCTTTTCAATAAATGATGTTGGGAAAACTGGGTTTCCATATTCAAAAGAATGAAATTGGACAGCCCCTGCCATTTTTTTTTTTTTTTTTTTTTTTGAGATGGGATCTTGTTCCGTCACCCAGGCTGGAGTGCCGTGGTGTGATCAAGGCACACTGTAGCCTCTACCTCCTGGGCTCAAGAGATCCTCCTGCTTCTGCCTCCCAACTAGCTGGAACCACAGGCATGTGCCACCATGCCGGGCTAATTTTTAAATTTTTTATAGACATGGGGGTCCACTATGTTGCCCAGACTGGTCTTGAACTCCTGGCCTCAAGCAGTCCTCCCACCTCACCCTCCCAAAGTGCTGAGATTACAGGCGTGAGCCATGGCACCCAGCCAGGACCCTTATTTTATAACATATACAAAAATTAACTCAAAGTGGATCAAAGACCTAAACATAAGAGCTAAAACTGTAATATTCTTAGCAGAAGACATAGGGAAGCATCTTTATGACATTGGATCTGGCAGTGATTTCTTGGATAGGACATCAAAAGCACACATAACAAAAGAAAACAGAAAAATTCGACCAGGAGAATTAAAAACTTTTCTGCATCCGAGAACAACAGCAACAGAGGAAAGAGACAACCCAAGGGATGGAAGAAAATGTTTCCAAACTATTTCTAATAAGAGGTTCATATTCAAAATGTATTAAAAAAATCACTCGGCAAATTTTTTTTAATGGGCAAAGGATTTGAGTAGTTGTTTCTTCAAAGAAGATATACAGATGGTCAATAAGTAGTTGAAAAGGTGCTTCACGCCAGTAATCCTTGTGGACATGCAAATCAAAACCCTAATGAGACACCACTTTACACCCATTAAGATGACTGTTACCCCCTCCCCGCCGCCAAAAAAAAGAAAAATGTTGGTGAAAATATGGAGAAATTGGAACCGATGTGAGCTGTTAGTAGGTATGCAAAATAGTGTAGCTGCTATGGTAAACAGTATTTGTACACTCAAACAAGGATGTGTACACTCATGTTCATAGCAGCATGATTTACAATAGCAAAAAGGTGGAAGCAACTCGAGTGTCCACCAACAAATGAATGGATAAATAAAATGTGATCTATCCATACAATGGAATACTACTCAGCCTTCACAAGGAAGGAAATTCTGACACTCGCTGCAACGTGGACATTATGCATTATGCTTGAGGACATCATGCTCAGTGAAAGAAGTCAGACACAAAAGGACAAATCTGGCCAGGCACGGTGGCTTACGTACTCTATTCCCAGCACTCTGGGAGGCCAAGTCAGGTGGATCACATGAGGTCAGGAGTTCAAGACCAGCCTGGCCAACATGGTGAAACCCAGTCTCTACTAAAAATATAACAATTAGCCAGGCATAGTGGCAGACACCTGTAATCCCAGCTATTTGGGAGGCTGAGGCAGGAGAATCACTTGAACCTGAGAGGCAGAGGTTGCAGTGAGCCAAGATCACACCACTGCACTCTAGCCTGGGCCTGGGAGACAGAGCAAGACGCCATCTCAAAAAAAAAAAAAAAAAAAGAACAAATCCTGTGTGATTCCACTCCTAGGAGGTCCCTAGAGTCATCAGATCCATAGAGACAGAAAGTAGAATGGTGGGTGCCAGGGGTGGGAGGGGGATGGGAAGTGAGTGTTTCATGGGGACAGAGTTTTTCAATTTGGGAAGATGAGAATGTTCTGGAGATGGATGGAGGTGACGGTCGCACCACAGTATGAGTGAGCTTAATGCCGCTGAACTGCACACCTAAGCATGCTTAAAATGGTAAATTGTACATTATGCACATTTTACCAAAGTTAATGATAAAACGTAATTGACTCCAATCAAACGTCCCAGCGTTACTTTACTAGGAGGCATATGCTGTTATAGTTTGCATCTAGCAAGTCCCTGCATTGTCCTGCTAAAGCAGAGATCCCAGCTTTAATAAAGACCCCAAATAATGATCTTGCCTGTGGTCATGTATCAGCTGAACAATGCACAGCAAACTCATTTAGTTTGCATGCCCTCAACTGGGAGAATTCTGCTTTTGAGCCTAATGGAAAGGAAAGCGTGGGGCAGGTGGAGGGCCAGTTCTTCAGCACTCACAGACGATTCCCACACCACACTCCCGTATCGGGCCTTCTCTGCCAGAGAGTACCCCCTGCTCGAGGGGTGCTGTGGACATGTGTGCTCATCTCTGGTATTTGGAGATCGGTGGGAAGAGAATGAAAAGCAGCCTAACGAGGAATTTAACAGTGGAGAAAATGGGGCCAAATTATTCAGACACGTTTGAGTGCGCACTTGCTAGCAGGCATTTTCCACTGACTATGATTATGAATAAGATGTTTCCCAAAAGGCCATCTAAAATAGGGGTCATAGCCTGGGCAAGATGGTGAGACCCCATCTGTACAAGAAATTTAAAAATTAGCTGGGCATGGTGGTACATGCCTGTGGTCTCAGCTTCTTGGGAAGCTGAGGGGAGATCTCTTGAGCCCTGGAGGTTGAGGCTGTAGTGAGCCAGGTTTGCACCACTGCACTCCAGCCTGAGTGACACAGCGAGACCCTGCCTCTGAATAAATAAATGAATAAAAATAAAAATAAAACAGGGGTCAGCAGACTACATCTGGCACACTACTGTGGGTTTTTATTTTTGCTTTTAGTTTCCACGAGTTGAGAATATTTTTTGCATTTTTAAAAGATTGGAAAAAAGAAAAATATTTTGTGACACATGAAAATGATATGAAATTAAATTTCGGTGTCCATAAATAAAGTTTTATTGGAACAGCACCAGCACCAGGGCCAGGACTAGCATGAGGCAAGTGAGGCCCTCGCCTGGGACGCAAAATTTAAGGCAGTGCCCAAAAAAACCTACAGTCATCAAGATACACAATGTTTTAATGCGGTATTTTTAAAAATCAAAATAAATGCCAACAAATTCTATGATGAAGGCACAATGTGGCTCGTGCCTGTAATCCTAGCACTCTAGGAAGCCAAGGTGGGTAGATCACTTGAGGACAGGAGTTCGAGACCAGCCTGGACAACAGGGCGAACTCTGTTTCTACAAAGAATACAAAAATTAGCCGGATATAGTGGCACATGCCCATACTCCCAGCTACTCTGGAGGTAGTGGGAGGTCACCTGAGTCTAAGGAGGTTGAGGCTGCAGTGAGCCATGTTTGTGCCACTGACCCTGTCTCTAAAAAAAAAAAGAAAAAAAATTCCATGAGGAGCAAAATATTGAAATTTTACGTACATAAAGACAGGATGAGCACTGCTGATCTTTTCTCCCTTTGCCCCAGGCTCTGGCGTGGCTCTGAAGGGCGCTGAGTGCAGCAGCCACACTCACTCCTCACCTGCTGTCCAGAGGCAGAGTTGAGTAGTCTCAACAGAGACCTGCAAAGCTGAAAAGGTGTATTTTCTGGCCCTTATAGAAAGTTTTCCAGTGGCTAAACCCTGTAATCCCAACACTTTGGGAGGCCAAAGCACGCAGATCCCTTGAGCCCAGGAGTCCGACCAGTCTGGGCAACATGGCAAACTTCGTCTCTACAAAAAAATAGAAAAACTAGCTGAGAGTGGTGGTGCATGCCTGTGGTCCCAGCTACACAGGAGGCTGCGGTGGGAGGACGGCTTGAGCCCAGGAGTTAGAGGATGCAGTGAGCTGTGATCCTGCCACTGCTTTCCATCCTGGGTGACAGAGTAAGACTCTGTCTCAAAGAAAAAAGAAAAGTTTCCAGCCCTTGATAGACATCAATTTAGGTGAGAAGGATTCTCCTCTTACTATATTAATTCCCAGCAATGACTATAACTAGATTCAACATCTGGTCCATTTCCTCCATCTACCCTTTTTTTTTTTTTTTTTTTTTTTTTTTTTTTTTTTTTTTAAAAATTTATAAACTATTGCCCACGGGTGTGTGGAATTGAAAGAAAAAAACACAAAGCAACCAACACCACCGGGGGTAAAAATAA
>CAUYLG010032569.1:0-42234 GCA_963573385.1 Cacajao melanocephalus | reverse complement strand
ATTACACCTATTCTAAAAGTGACCGCATAATTGGAAGTAAATCGCTCTTCAGTAATTGCATAGCATTTCACAGATTTAAATGAAATATTGGTTGGCTCTTTGTTTGTTATTTTCTTCCTTTATTCCTTCCTGTCTTCATTGTTAAGCACAATTATTGGCATAAAAGAGGTCTTTAATACCTGTTTTTAGATTGCATTCCAGCCTGGGCAATAGAGCAAGACTCCTGTTCTCTCTCCCTCTTTCTCTTCCTCTTTCTTTCTTTCTTTCATTAAAAAAAAAAGTGTGTACAAAGCCCAAAAGTAAATTATACCTCACTATTTCTTAGATAAGATATATCGGGTGTACCCTTTTTTTTTCTTTTTTAATTTAACAATAAAAGTTGTTTTCTAAAAGTCTAAATCTAGCATGAAACAAGTAAATTTTGAACCAGTTTCAATGGGGCCTAAAATAATTAAATAATATTTCTTTTTCACTTTTGACAGATCACCTGACAACAGAAAGCCCTTTAGAGTGAGGCTTGAGTGCCTTTCTCAAAAGTGATTTTTACCTAATAAAATGTATGTCTGTATAAAGCAAAATATCAGACCAATAGTATCAAGTTTACCTTGCTGCAAAAGGAAGTAAGAAAATTACTAGGATAGAAATTAAATTTATAATATCTAGAAGACACCTATTGCATTAAAGTAAACCTTCATCTCCTCATATAAACAAACTAAAATCACCTTGTAAAATTAAATTATTTGCCAACAGTAAATACACATTTAGCTCTCTAAATGTGTATATTTTGTTTTGAAAACTGTCCACTGGCAATGACATAATTGTTGAGGTTTCCAAATAAAATAACACTATGGAAAACATAGCTGTTTAGAGCTTGAGGCCACAGCTCCAGTTATTGCTCTTCACTTAGTAGCAATTTACATAAAGTAAAAGTATAATATCTAGGAGGAAAAATGGACCCATGGAAGATAGTTTCTCACACTCAAACAAAAAATGTGTTGGGAAAATTTATATTTTTCGACTAGGTGCATTACCTCTTCTAAATTGTATTGAATAAAAATAAATTGTATAGTGTTTTACTTTAGCTATCATTCTAACAGTATAGTCAAATAAGGACAATTGCGTGATAGATGAAATAAATCATTATAAATGAAAATATATTACCAAGTGGATTTTGAAAAATATAGGGAGGATTAAAAAATTTACCCACTCAGATGTGAGCCAGATGGAATCGCCAAGCTTTAGTTCAAAAAATCCTATTCCACTGTGTTAATGATAGATTTTCCACATTGATCTCAGAGACTCTTCCTACCTACCAACAATAGAATTCTAAGCTTTGAATGAAGATGTTTGAATTAAGTGGTTCCAGTATGTTGGAGCTCTTGGATCCAAACTGCCTAAGCCTCTCAGCCTGAAAATCTAGACAGCAGCCTTTGTGAGATATCTTTGCTAATAATTAACAGAAAGGACTGCAATCAAGTCAGAAAACCTCTCACAGCTGCAGTGTCACTGAAAGGGCACTTTAGCACTGTTGTACCTAGTAGACTAATGAAATGGAAATTTGTAGGTAATGAGATCGGCAGTACCTTAAGTGGATCCTGTATTGTCAGGTTTACAAAAGTAGTTTTATTGCTTTTTCTTCTTGCAATTTCTAGCTAATGTTGCATGATCAGATTAGGGTAGCAGGAAAGCACTACATGTAAAGAACCTTTGTAGGTAAAGAACTTGATGGATTTTATCAATAGATTGAACACAAAATATAACCTTTTTGCCTAATAAAAGCTTTGTTGATGCAAATGTCTACTTTCATGAATTTCTGAAGCAGGTTTACCAAGAGCAAATTTGTGAATAGAAAACTTTTGTTTTCAATGTCTTACAACCCATCCATCAGTGCCCCTTGTTGCCTTTTCTCAACCTGCATCAAACCACTCACCAAGAACTTAAGGCCTTTATTCTGCTTTCCAGCTGTCCAGGACCCAGTCACCTAAGCTTTCTCTTCTCACTAAACAATTTGCACTCTGGACATTTCACTGTTTCAAATGCCCCACTTCAATCAAATTTCATCTGTTCTATGTCCTCTTTCTTTCTGAATCAATCTCTACTAGTTAATTTGATACATTTGTTTGAATATTCTATAGTAAAACATATTCTAAGTAAAATAATTATAATTGAACAGTCTCTTATAGAGGTTAAATGTTTAAAACATAAAAATATTTTAAAGAAAACAAATTAGTGTGGAAAGTAGCATAAGGCAAACTCTTTAGTGTCCTTCAAAGCACACACATAAATAGCTGCCTATGTACTAACATATCACCAATAGTCATTTAACACTATATTTTCAACCTCTTAATGTTTCCAAAGCAATGATTGTCTTTAATGTCATACTTTGTTTTAATCTACAAAATCTACAAATTAAAACTACTACTCAGAGAAGAAGAAATTAGCTAAGAAATTTATAAGAACAAGGCAGATTTATAGAACACAATGATGACCAAAAAGGACAACCCAGGCAGCCGTCAGATAATGCTATCAATGCTTTAGGGTTTACAGAGTATGTTCATATTCATGATTTAATTTGATCATCACAGCAATCCAATAATATAAATATATATACATACATGTAGATATGTGATTTTTTATTTTTCTAATATATAAAAGATTGTTGCATAATTTTGCAGATGAGGAAACAAAGCTGAGAGAGGTTAACTTGACCAAGATGTCATATGGAGTTAGTAACACAAATGATATTTTCTCTACTATAATTATATTCCTGCCTTCTTAAATTTTTCTAAGCCAGGTATTCGTTTTTTTTTGGCTTGGAAACTTTTCACTGCCAGTACTCCTTATATCAATGATAAAGAAAAACAAATAATCAGATTCATGACATTTTATTATTCTTATTTTTATAAGTCATTCTCTTAGTAATAATCATTACAGTCACAGATAATGCTAATAACTCCCACATCCACATGAAACTTGATCAGCAACTACAGGCTCTATAGAAAGAGGCTCATTTTTTGTTTGAATCTTAGATTCTCTCTCACTGTCCCCAAATCAAAATGATTTTCCTCAAAAGATACTTACTTAACCATGTGGTTCTTGGGTTTGACTTTTAAAAACTCTTCTTACTCCCCTTTCTTTATCACAATTTGTTTTTATAATAAAATTTTTATTTGCATCTTTTGTCAATTGGAGTCTCAAGAAAGTAGATGTTGACATGAAGCTAGTAATGTGAGAGGTTTATTTGGTACACTGCTTATGAAAGACAAAATGAGGAGAGTCTTTAATTTAATCTGACACCTGTAAAAGAAAAAGGGGAAGGAATATGTTTAGACAGGAAGACCATGATATCATGATACAGATCTGACATCTTTATCAATCCAATGAGGAAATTCGGAGCAAAATACCTTGTTAGAGAATTCCAAATTATTTACTTCTGTCATGCTAAGTATTGGCTGAGACTGTATGGGAAGGACACAAACTTATTCGTAAAGCAAAGGTGAAACCTGAATTTGATAGCTATCTTCACTCTTTGTATATATAATGTCTTTCTTTAAGGTAGATCCAGGTGGCACTATGGCTACCACAACTCTACTAGGTCTTCTCAAGTTTATTTCCACCCCTTCCGTCTATCACTATCATTTTTAAGAAAGAGAGTTTGAATAAGCCCAAGAAACACAAACAGGTGTCAACCTTAAGTTGATAATGGAAATTAATTATTTTAGGTATGGCAAAGGAATGTTAGCGAAATTTCTTAAGATACTTGTTTTGTAGGTTAAATTAGATTTATGAGACCCTTGTAAACAATTATATAGAAACAAATATTACAACTTAATTTGAGCAGGATATGTTACAAATGCTTTACAATAATAATTCCCACTGGCATGCAATTTATGATAGGTTGAAGGTAAATAAAATTAAAATGATCATTGAGAATGCTACTTTAACAGGAATGCAATCACAAGAAATTGGGTCCTAGATGAGCATGATAAAGATGAGGGCAATAGCTGATCTAATGTTTCAGATATTATCATATGTCAAAAAAATATATACCATGTTTCAATACTAATGATACATTTACATACACATATTTCATATATACTGTTATTTTTGTATAATATAAGTATGCTAATTGTATTATAATTAAAAGTACAAATTCAATAAGATGGAATAACATCTTAAATTTCAGTAATTAGTGGGCTTTGTTTTTGTTTATTTTTGCGCTTTTCTTAGTTATAATTTATTTACAATTACACCTATTATTTAGTTATACATTATTTACAATTTTCATTATTTCTGACTTACAGCTATGTGCCCTTCACCTCTCCTTGTCATAACTTTACAGAATGACTGATCTTTCTCTATGCAAAGCATTCCCCTGCCTCTTATTTATTTGTTTCAATGATAGCCATTGTACAACCCATTACATTCCCTACTCCACCATACTCCAAAACCCGATCTAACCTTAAAGTGGTCTACCATTTAGAGATGTAGGAACTGGAGGTAGAAATCTAGAAGGAAATTATTCAATATTAAATGTTAATTTTAAACATTTTCTGCCCCATAATTATTACTGACTAGAACACAGAGCTCTGCTCCTCAATTTATGGGCTCTGTGACCACCCCAATTTTCTACCTTTTGTGCATTATAACACATTCACCAATCTAATCTCCTACAGCCTCTGCCACTCATTTCTTTTGTATAATGACCTACCCTCTTTCTCCCCCTATTACCTTTCACCCATCTCAGAATTCCACTTCTTCAACCCACCCTCATCTCAGCTCTGATTTGAGGTCTCTCCCACACATATCACCAAAACCCATTTTATAGAGTCTTCTCTGATCTCCATCAAGGGGCAGGTAGAAAGTAAATTCTCGCACAGATGCCTGAAGTCTATTCTTACTTTGTCAGACTCAGCTTCACTTCAACTTACATCTAACCCAAGTCAACTTCAGCTTTAATGAGCTCCTCACAGCAAGGGCATAGTGGTGAGATTGATAAAGTATGAGCCAGTCTAGCTTGGTATAATCAGAGAGAGCTGAATTTGAATTCTGCTATCTCCAAAGAAATGACTTTCCTCTCTGAGCCTCAGTCATCCATTCTGCAAATAGGATAATGAAAATAAGTATCTCATTATATAATTTACTTATTTTAAAATATATGTGTGTGTATATATATACATATATACACACACACACACACACACACATATATACACACACACATATATACACACACACACACACACATATAAAAATATATATAAAGAGAGAGAGAGAGAAAGTAAAATCACCTGTTTCCTTCTTTGGTATACAAATATGTGAAGATTTGTTTCAGTCTTTTGCATATATTATGATTGTGCCTTGTTTGTTTGCTTCTTGAATTCTCAGAGTTCTTTATTCTTCTAGGTATTAGAACTTTGCTGGATAAGTGGCTTATAAATATTTTCTCCCAGTCTATTGTTTACCTTTTCAATTGCTTCACAGTTGTATTTAGAAAGCAAATATTTCTAATGTTTGTCATGTCAAGATTTATCATTTTTATCACTGTTGTTGTTATTTAAGAACTCCTTAACCTTGAGTCACAAATATTTACTCCTATGCTTTCTTGTATCAATTTTGTAGGTTTACATTTTATATGCAGATTTATGATCTATTCTCAGTTAATTTTTGATAATATGTGAGGTTTTAATAAATTTTTATATTTTTCATATAAATGCCCAGTTGTTCCAAAATTATTTCAAGAAATGTATCCTTCTTTATTTTGTTTTATACTCTTATAAAATTTAGATAAACATATTTGTGTAGATCTATTTTGAACTTCACATTCTGTCGAATTTATCTTTGAGTCTATCTTTATCCACTACCATGCTGCTTTGAACAGTGTAGCTTTACAGTAAATCTTAAAATCAAATAATATGAGTCCATCAATTTTATCTTTCTTTTCTAAAAATATATTTTTATATTATAGACTTATTTTTGTTTGCTTGTTTTTTTTTTTTGTTGTTGTTGTTTGTTTTGTTGTAGATGTTCTTTATCAAATTGAAGGAGCTCCAGACTATTTTAGATTTGCTGGTAATTGTGGTAAGTTTTGGTGCTTTGTGTGTGTGTGTGTGTGTGTGTGTGTGTGTGAGAGATTGAGAGAGAGAGAAACAAGGTCACACGCTGTCACCAAGGCTTCAGTATAGTGGTGCAATAACATCTTACCACAGCCTCTAACACCTGGGAAAATCACAAACATGTTGAAAATAAGCAATATACTTCTGAATAATCAATGGTTAAAAACAAGGAAAATTTTAAAATATATTCAAATAATTGAAAAGGTAAACACAACATACAGAAACATACAATTACTGTAGCTTTGTATTATATTTTCATGTCAGGTAATATGATGCCTCCATGATTGTAATTTTTGCTCAGGATTGCTTTGGCTATTTGGATCTTTTGTGGTGCCATATACATTTTAGAATTTTTTTCTATTTCTTTGATTGATGCCATTGGTATTTTGATAGGGATTGCATTAAATCTGTAATTTCTTTGGGTAGAATTATCATTTTAACAGAATTAATTTTTGTAATCCATGAGCATGGGATATTCTTCTATTTTTGTGAAAATTGTTTTTGATTTACTTCATCAGTGTTATATTGATTTCCTCGCATAGATCTTTCACACCTTTGGTTAAACTGATGCAAGTTATTACATAGTCTTTGTAGCTATTGCAAATGTGATTAATTTTTAATTTACTTTCAGATTGCTTGCTGTTGACATATATCAATTCTACTGGTTTTGGTATGTTCATTTTGTATTGTGTAACTTTGTTAAATTTGTTTACCAGTTCTAACAGTTTTTTGGTGAAGTCCTTAGGATTTTCTACATATAAGATTATGTCACCTGCATACAAGGCTAATTTGACATTGTCATTTCCAATTTGTATGCTCTTTATTTCTTCCTCATGCCTAATTGCTCTGGTTATAACTTCCAGTATTGTGATGAATAAAAGTGGTAAAAGTGGTGATCATTTTCTTATTTAAAATTGTAATTGAAAGGCTTTAAAGTCAGTGTGGTACTGGCATTAAAACAGACATGTAGAACAATGGAATAGAACAGAGACCCCAGGTATAAATCTATACATTTACAGCCAATTCAATTTTGGCAAAGGCACCAGCAACATACAAGGGGAAAAAACAGTCTCTTTGATAGACGATTCTAAGAAAAGTGGATAAACATATGCAGAAGAATGAAACTAGATCAGTATTTATCAGTATATACACAAAATCAAAATGGATTAAAGACTTAAACATCTAAGACCTGAAACTATGAAACTACTAGAAGAAAATTTGGGGAAAATGTTCTAGAACACTAGTCTGTGCAAATATTTTTGTGTGTGTAAGACCTCAAAAGCACAGGCAACAAAAGCAAAAATAGATAAATGGGACTATATGAATCTAAAAAGCTTCTGCACAGCAAAGAAAACAATTAAGAAAGTGAAGAGAAAACACAAAGAATGGGGAAAATTATCTGCAAACTACCCAACTGATGAATGATTAATAATCAGAATATAAGGAGCTCAAATAACACAATAGAAAAAATCAAATGATTCAATATACAAATGGGCAAAAGATCTTAATAGACATTTCTCAAAAGAAGATTAAATATGGCTGGCAGGTATATGAAAAAATACTCAACATAACTAATTATCATGGAAATGGAAATTAAACCACAGTGAGATAACATCTCACCCATGTTTGAATGGATTTTATTCAAAAAGACAGGGAATAACTACTGCTGGCATGAATATGGATAAATGGAAATTCTCCTACACTATTTGTGGGAATGTGAATTAGTACAGCCACCATGTAGCAAAGTATATATTTGCATTCCTAGGTTTTCTGCAGCACTATTGACAATAGTCAAAATTTGGAATCAACCTATGTCATATATACAAAATGAAATATTATTCAGCTATTAAAGGAAATACAATTCTGTTATTTGAAGCAACATGGATGAAACCGGGGGTCATTAAGTGAAACAAAGTACAGAAATACAAAAATCTTATATTCAGTGGCCTTCATATGTGGAAGATTAAAAAGTGGATCTCATAAAGACCCAAAGTAGACTACTGGTTACAAGAGACTAGGAAGTGTAAGGGGAGAGGGAGGAGTGAAGTCTATTAATGGGTAGAAATATATTGTTAGACAGAAGAACTAAGGCCTGATATTAGGTAGATTAGTAGGGCGACTATTGTAAAAATTAATTGATTGTAGATTTCATAATAGCTAAAAAGGAATGATTCAAATGTTACTAACTTAAAGAAAAAAATAAATATTTGATTTGATGTATATCCAAATTATCCTGATTACCCTAATTTGTTTATTGAATACATAAAATTCTCACATATACCCCTGAAATATGCATATCTAATATGTACCAATAAAAATAAGTAAAAGTAAATAAAACTTTAAAAATATATGGTATACAGCTAAAGTAGTGCTTAAGGGAAAACATACATATCCATTTAAAAAGTTATAGCTTGAACTAAAGATAAAGACAGATATCAAATAATAAACTATAATTTTCATTGAAACACAGTGAAAAATAAAAGAATACTAAACCCAACGCAAACAGAAGGAAGACAGTAATAAAGAATAAAGTAGGAATAAATGAAATATCTACTAGAAAAACAATAGAGGAAATAAATCCAAAATTTGATTTTCAGTAATAATTAATAAAGTGACAAATCTTTAAAAGGTTGTCCAGGAAATAAAAGAAAAAAAATCAATATTACTTAAATCTGGAACAAAATAGTTAGCATCACTACCAACTGTACAGACCAAAAGGATTCTTAACTGAATACTGTAAACAACTGTATGACAACAAATTAGGTAACTTTCAGGAAATTGACAAACCTCTACAAAGAAACAAAAATAATGAAACTTGCCCAAGAGGAAGCAGAACATCAAGAAGACCTACACTAACTAAAGAGATTTAATTAGTAATTACAAATACTACACATGAAGGCTCAGATGGCTTTACTGATAATGTCTACCAAATGTTGAAGGAATAACTAACATCAATCCTTCACAATCTATTCAAAAAAATAGAAAACACCTCATAACTTATTGTATGAGACAAATACGGCTATGATATTAAATCTAGATAAAGATATCACAAGATAACTAGAGAATCTATCTATCTTCTGAATATAGATGTTAATGTTGCAGAAAAAAATTAGCAAACTGAATAAAGCATCATGTTAAAAAGATTAAACATTATGATTAAGCAGTATTAATCCAAGAAACATAAGCTTTGTTTAACACAAAAAATTAAGTATTATAATTATCAGTATTAATGGAATTGAAGATAATAGTTACATTTTTATATCAGAGACACAACAGAGGCATTTGACAATATGCCACACCATTTTCTGTTAAAACTCAACAAACTCAGAATAGAAGGGAAACTTCCTTAAGCTGACAATGTACATCTAAGAAAATCTCACCGCTAGTATAATTTTTGATAATTGATACCCTAATATCTGAAACTAGAAAACGATAGGTGCTCTACCCACTTATATTTCACATTGTCCTGGATGTTCTGACCAGGGAAATTAGACAAGAAAATAAAATAGATGGTATATCTATACTGTAAAAGAAGAAATAAAATTATCTTTGTTTTAAGATGACATGAATTTATATGCTGGAAACCCTATAGAGTCTACAGAAAAAATAGATTTAATAATGAATTAAGCAAAGTTGCAGGATACAAATTAACACACAAAATTCACTTGTGCATTTACAAATTAACATGTATAATTGGAAAAAGAAATCAAAGAGAGCACAATACTTAGAAATAAGGGTATCAAGAGGTGTGAACTTTTGCCCTGAACATTTAAAATAATTGTTGAAATAAATTAAAAAAGCCACAACCACCACACCATGTGTATGCCTATGAAACAAACCAGCATGATCTACACATGTACCCCATAACTTAAAAGTATAATAATAATAAAAAAATCACAAAAATGGAAATATATCCCAAGTTCATGAATATAAGGCCTAACATAAAAATGACAATACTTCCCAAATTGATCTAAAGATTCAAGCAATCTCTATAAAGAAAAATCTCAGTTCATTTCTTTGACAAAATTGAAAACTTGATCATAAAATTGATATGAAATTTATTAGACTCACACTACCCAAAACAATCTTGTAGAACAAGATCCAAGTTGGAGGACTAGCACTTTACCATTTCAAAACTTAATACAAAGCAACAGTAATCAAGACACTGTGGTGCTGAGAGAAGCATGCAGGTAGAAGTCAGTGCAATATAATTGACTGTCCAATATAAAGCCGTACACTTTACCGTCAATTGATTTTTCAATAAGAGTGTCAAGAAAATTCAACGGGGGAAATAATAGTCTTTACAACAAAATACAGTAGGACAACTGAATATCTACCCACATGCACATGCTGAAGTTGGATCCTACCCTAACACCATATACAAAATTTAATTCACAATAGATCAAAGACATAAATGTAATAACTGATAACTAAAATTATTACAATCTAAGAATAGACTTTCCAACTTTAGATCAGATCATGCTTTTAGATATGACACCAAAACCTAAGCAACAACAATTAAATAGACAAATTGGACATCATTAAAACTAAAAGTTTTGTTTTTCAAAGGACTCCATCTATAAAGTGAAAAGATAACCCACAGAATGGGAGAGAATATGCAAATTATATATCTGATAAGGAAACTGTATCTACACTATAAAAGAAACCCCAACAATGTTGGGAGATGTTTAAAAACAGAGAAGAGCAAAGCTTATCAGTATTAGTAATGCTGTGATGGCACTACGATTCTCAGTGGTCTGCTCCAAAAATAAGAGGACACTGGCAGCTTTTGTAACTGAAATGACCAAGCTGTCACTTCCTTCAGTCAAGAGAGGTAGAAACTCTGCTCATCTAAATCCAGGAAGGAGCCATTGTTGTTTTATCTCAGGATGGCTGCCACTAACTTCAACCATGCCCTTGCCCGCATTCCAGAATGTAGCTCTATGGCTGTTCCATGAGCAATTGCACCACAGACACTGGAACCACCACTGCATCAAGTTTGTCTGTGACCTAATCTCAAAACAGCAGTACCTCTGTTCAAACTTGTGCTCTGTACCTCTGCTCAACAACTGCTCTGCAGTAACATGCACATGATAACTAAGGTGGAAACAAGGGTGGCCACAGCCCAAGCACCCAGATTCCAGAGTGGTGGTACCACCACAAGTACTCATGTTCCAAACCTCAGCTCTGTAGCTTCTCCATGGGTGCTACTTATCACACACTGTTCCACCACAACTACCAGTATGTTTGTGAGCCCCAAGCTGGCACCAAGAAAGATATCTATAGACAAGACTTCCTTCATGAAAGAAAAATAAATCAGGAGAACTCAAGCCACCTTCACACTGAAGAATGAAATAGTTCCTGCTACCACAGCAGCCATCAACAACCTTGGCCACTAAAGACTTCAATATTTAATATTATATGGTTTTCAGGTTAAAAAACCTGACACATAGTTCTAAGATGTTCTATGTAAGGCTTATGTTAACTGCAAAGCAAAACCTACAGTAGATACACAAAAGAAAAATTAAGTTAAAGAATACCACTAAAGAACATAACCCAATCACAAAGGAAGACAGAGAGAAGAAGCATAAAATCTCCATTAATAATAATAAAAAAAACCAGAAAACATTTAACAAGATGGTAATTGCAAGTCCTTACCTATCAATATCTATTCAATTACCTTGAATGCAAATAGATGAAATGTTCCAATCACAAGACATAGACTGCCTGAATGGATTAAATAGACAAAACGCCCAACAACATGCTGCCTACAAAAGACTCACTTCAGCTCTAAGAACACATATGAACTAGAAATGAAAGGATGAAAAAAGATACTCTATCCAAATGGAAATAAAAAGAAAATGGGGTAGCTCTACATATATATATGATACCCTATGAAATACCAATTCATATATGAACTGATACCCTAGAAATAAAGAGAAGTGTAATTGATGACAATAAATAATTATACTGCAACTAATTGGATAACCTAAAAGAAATGGATAAATTCTGAAAAACATACAAGTTATTAAGACTGAATTATGAATAAATACAAAATCTTAACAGACCAATGAGTATGAATAATGAAGCAGTAATAAACAATATCTAACCAAATAAAAGCTTATGACCTGATGGCTTCACTGGTGTGTTCTACCAAACTAAGAAGAATTAATGACAATTTTCCACAAACTTTTCCAAAAAATTGAAGCAGACAGAACACTTACAAATTTATTTTACATGACAAGCATTACTCTCATACAAAAGCCACACATAGAAATTACAATAAAAGAAAATTGTGGTTCAATATCTCTGATGGGTATAGATGAAAAATGCTTCACAAAATACTACCAAACTTAATTCAATAGCACATTTAAATATCATATACTATAATCAATATGACTTTTTATATGGGATACATGCATGATTCAATATGCACAGACCAATAATTGTAATATGTCACAATAGGAGAATGAAGGACAAAAATGATATTATGGTCTCAATAGATATAGAGAAGTATTTTACAAAATTCAACATTATCTCATTAAAAAAGCTCTCAAGACTCTAGATATAAAAAAAAATTTTACCTCAATATGATTAAGGCCATATATGACAAGCCTATAGCTAACATTATACTGATCGTTAAAAAAAATGAAAGCTTTTACTCTGAGGTTAGAAACTAGGCAAAGATGATGACTTCCGTAATTTGCATTCAGCAATGCATTAGAAGTCCTAGTTAAAACACACAAGAAAAACAAATTAAGGGCATCTAAACTGGAAAGGGGTAAGTAAAATTGCCTCTCTTTGCATATGACATGATCTTGCATATAGAAAACACTGGAAACTACATCAAAATGTTAGAGCTAATAAGTAATTTAAATAATATTGCAGAATACTAAACCAATATAAACATCAGTTGCATTTCTATACACTAACAATGAAATATCCCCAAAAGAAATTACGAAAACTCTACTATTTACAAAAACATCAAATGCAGAAAACATTTTGGAATAAATTTAACCAATGAGATGAAACATTTGTGCACTAAGACCCATAAAATATTGATGAAAAAAATTAAAGAAGACAAAAGTAAGTGGACAGATATTCTGTGTTCATGGATAGGAAGATCAATATTATCAGAATTTCCATACAATCCAAAGTAATGTAGTGACTCAATGCAACATCTATCAACATGTCAATGGCATTTTTCAGAAAAATAGAAAAACAAAATTTAAAATATGTATGAAGCCGCAAAAGATCCTAAATAGTTCAAGCAAACTTGAGCAAGAAGGACAGAACTAGAGTTACCACACCACGTAATTTAAAATTATATTACATAGATATAGTAATCAAAACAGTATAGTATTCACATACTGTTTTTCCACATAAAAAAGATAGACCAATGAAACAGAAAAGTAACCCCCCCATTTATATATACATATACATATATATGTATGTATGTGTGTGTGTATATATATATATATATATATGCAACTAATTTTTGACACTTTTCCAAAGGCATATAAAGAAGTAAAGACATTCTTTTCAATAATAGTGTTGGAAAAATTTGATACCCATATGCAAAAAAAAAAAATCAAATTGAATTCTTATCTTACACCGTACACATAAACTCAAAATGAATCAAAGAATTAAACCTAATACCTGAAACCATTAAACTCCTACAATAAAACAGAAGAAAAGCTTAATGACATTGGTCTCTGCAATAAGTTTTCTGGATATTATACCAAAAGCATGGTAACAAAAGCAAAATAAACAAGTGGGAGAACATCAAAGTAGAATATTTCTGCACAGCAAAGAAAACAAAATGAAAAATCAACCCAAGAAATGTGGGAAAAGATCTGTAAAGCATATATCTGATTATTGGTAAATTTAAATGTATGTAAGTAATTCTTGGAACTCAGTAGTAAAAAATAATAATAATAATAACCATGATATGGTGTGGCTATGTCCCAAACCAAATCTCAACTTGAATTATAGCTCTCAGAATTTTCACATATTGTGGAAGGGACCCAGTGGGAAGTAATTGAATACTGGGGGCCGTCTTTGACATGCTATTCTTATGACAGTAAATAAGTCTCAGGAGATCTGATGGGTTTATCAAGGGTTTCTGATTTTGCTTCTTCCTCATTTTTCTCTTGCCACCACCATGTGAGAAATGCCTTTTGCCTCCTGCCATGATTCTGAGGACTCCTCAGTCATGTGGAACTGTAAGTCTAATTAAACCTATTTTTGTTCCCAGTTTTGGGTATGTCTGTATCAGCAGTGTGAAATGGACCAATACAGTAAATTGGTACCAGTAGATTTGGGCATTGCTGAAAACGTACCCAAAAATGTGGAAGCAACTTTGGAATTGGATAACAGGCAGAGGTCGGAACAATTTGAAGGGCAAAGAAGAAGACAGAAAAATGTAAAAAAAGTTTGGAACCTCCTAGAGACTTGTCGAGTGGCTTTGACAAAAATGCTAATAGTGATATGAACAATAAGGTCCAGGCTGGGGTGGTCTCAGATAGATATGAGGACTTTTTGGGAACTGGAACAAAGGTGACTTTTGTTATATTTTAACAAAGAGAATGGTGGCATTTTGCCCCTGCCTTATAAATTTGTGAAATAGATCTCAGATATTTGTACCACCAAAAAAAACTAAAATAAAAAGGTAACTGTGTTAGGTGATGGATATGTGAATTAGCTTGATTTGGGGAATCATTTTACAAAATGTCTCATCATACACTTTGAATATGTGCAAATTTTTTATGTACCAAGGAGAAAGGAAAGCATATATTCACACAAAAATTTGTACATAAATACTCATAGTAGCATTATTCACAGTACCCCAAAGTGGCAACACCTTTAGCTGCTCTCAACTGCTAACTGGATAAATAAAATTTAGTATATCTATCTAATGGAATATTGTTTAGCCATAAAAGTGAACGAAATAATGATACATACTATAACGGGATGCACATTGAAAATATTCTACTAAGTAAAGGAAGCTTTCATGAACTACATATTGTATTATTCCATTTAATAGAAGTGTCCTATGGGCAAATATATAGAGACTAAAAATTATTTAGAGGTTTCTTAGGTTTGGGGAGTCAGAAGTCATAGAAACAAAATGTTTAAATCAATATTTATAATGTACTTTTTCAATGTGTTATAAACTTTAAAGAAAATCTGTGGATTCCAATAACAGAAAGGAAGTGGATAGGAGAGAAATGCTGAGGAAACTTGGACTGATACTGCCTGAGTTAAAATCTTGACTTTACTAATTTCTAACTACTTAACCTTTGGTAAGTTACATAACCTTCTTATTATTTAGGTTTTCTGTCTGTAACTTAAAGAGAACAATACCATGAGTAATAAATTTGAGGTAAAAATAAATTAGGTAATGCATATAAGATAAAAAAGACTCATTGCTTTTGCTTTTCTCATAGTACTCTCTCTATCTCTCTGCTCCTGTCTTGCAAACAGGCATATATGCATGGGCCCTTGCATATGCAAAACACAAACAGATGCAGAGCTCTGAATGATGTAAAGTCCCTTGAAAATTATTTTTAAGTCTAAATAATTAGCATAAAATCACAATTCACAATTAAAGCAAAAAATGAGAGTAGCATATGATTTAAATGCATGCTTATATATTTCATTTAATGTGGTATTCCACCGTAATGAATTCCAATTCAGAAAGCAATTTCACTTGCATTTAGGAGAAAAATAGTAAAGAAATATCAATGTATTCATTAAAAAGTAGTAAAATATAAAACAGATCCATAAAACATGCCTTTGGGAGTAAGGAACTTGGATGGAAACTACATTCACAATATGCTTTGCCTAATCACATTTGAACTCTTGCACATGATGAAATAAATGGCTTAGGAGTCAACTTCTTTGATGGACGGAATACACTATCTGTGTCCAGAGTAACATGTGGCCCTGAAATAAAAGCTTACATAATCACTATTGTTTCTGGTTTTAGAACAAATACTTTGTATCATTGGGATTACTTGTCTTTGCTTCAGAATTACAAAGAATATTCCCAAAGATGTGGAACCCTAGGAAAAGATGGATCAGGGAAGAGAAGAAAAAAATGAGTTTAAAAATGAAAGGCAGTTGCTTGCCCCTTGTCTGCAAAAAGGATACTGTTTCCTAGCTAAATTCTGTTTCTCAGATGACTTAATCCAGACATTTATCCATCAGATCCATGCCTTAATTGATGCATAGCTACATTAAGACATTAACTTCAGCAAAGGGCGTCTTTCTGACAAAGTATCCCAAGTTTTCTCCCATAGGTGTACTTAAGTCTTAGTCACTGACTCAAAGTGTTTCTTCTATTTTTCCTTACTATATTTGGCTTATTCAATCCTGATTTCATCTTCTGTGTTCATAGCTTAGAAGAAATGTAATAGAAATTATAGACCTCAGGTGATCCACCTACCTCAGGTGATCTGCCTCCCAAAGTGTTGGGATTACAGGCGTGAGCCACTACACCCTACACCTGGCCCATTACAACATTGTTATGCCTTTGCATCCTCATAGTTTATCTGCAACTTATGATTAAGAACATATGACGTTTGATTTTCCATTCCTGAGTTACTTCACTTAGAATAATAGTCTACAATCCCATCCAGGTTGCTGAGAATGCCATTAATTTATTATTCTTTATGGCTGAGTAGTATAGTTTTCCATTGTGTGTTTATATATATGTGTGTGTGTGTGTGTGTATATATATATATATATATATATATATATATATATATATATATTCTAGAAGATAACATCAGAAAAAACCTTCTAGATATTGGCTTAGGCAAAGATTTCATGAAGAAGAACCCAAAAGCAAATGCAACAAAACAAAGATAAATGCACACACACACACACATACATATATAGCAGTATCCTTATCCACTCATTGATTGATGAGCATTTGAGCTGGATTAATATTTTTGGAATTTAGACTTGTGTTGCGATAAGTGTGTGTACAAGTATCTTTTTCATATAGTGACTTCTTTTCTTCTGGGTAGATACCCAGTAGTGAGATTGCTGGATGAAATAGTAGTTCTTAAAGAATCTCCACACTGTTTTCCATAGTGGTTATACTAGTTGACATTCCCACCAGCAATGTAGAAGTGTTCCCTTTCTACAGCATCCATGCCAACATCAATTATTTTTCAATTTTTTGATTATGGCCATTCTTGCAGGAGTAAGGTGGTATTGCACTGTGGTTTTGATTTTCAATTTTCTGATAATTAGTGATGTTGAACATTTTTTCATATGTTTCTTGGCCATTTGTATATACTCTTTTGAGAAATGCCTATTCATGTCCTTAGCAAACTTTTTGTTAGGGTTGTTTGATTTTTTTCTTGCTAATTTGTTTGAGTTTCTTGTAAAGTCTGGATATTAGTCCTTTGTCAGATGTATAGATTGTGAAGATTTTCTCCCACTCTTTGGGTTGTGTGTTTATTCTGCTGATTGTTCCTTTTGCCATACAAAAGCTCTTTGTTTTTATCAAGTTTCACCTATTTATCTTTGTTCTTTTTGCATTTGCTTTGATATTGTCTTCTAGAATTTTTAGTTTCAGGTCTTAGAGTTAAGTCTTTAATCCAGCTTGAGTTGATTTTTTATAAGGTGAGGGATGAGGAACCAGTTTTATTCTCCTAAATGTGACTTGTTAATTATCCCAGTACCATTTGTTGAATAGGGTGCCCTTTCCCATTTTATGTTTCTGTTTGAGTTGTCAAAGATAAGTTGGCTGTAAGTATTTGGGTTTATTTCTGGGATCTCTATTCTGTCTCATTGGTTTTTGTGCCTATTGTTATACCAGTACTATGCAGTTTTGGTGACTATGGCCTTACAATATAGCTTAAAATCAGGTAATGTGATGCCTCCTGATTGGTTCTTTTTGCTTAGTCTTGCTTTGGCTATACAGGCTCTTTTTTGGTTCTATATGAACTTTAAGGTTGTTTTTACTAGTTCTGTGAAGAATGATGGTAGTATTTTGATGGGAATTGCATTAAATTTGTGGATTGCTTTTGACAGTATGGTCATTTTCACAATATTGTTTTTACCCAACCATGAGCATAACCTCTGAGAACTGGAACAAGATAAGGATGCCCACACTCACTATTTCTATTAAACATAGAACTGGAAGTCCTAGCCAGAGCAATCAAACAAGAAAAAGAAATAAAGGACATCTGAATAGGTAAAGAGGAAGTTAAACTGTCACTGTTTGCTGAGGATGAGATTGTATAACTAAACAAACCTAAAGACTCCTCCAAAAAGCTCGTAGAACTCAGCAAAGTTTCAGGACATAAAATTAATGTACACAAATCAATAGCTTTGCTATACACCAACAGCAAACAAGCTGAGAATCAAATAAAGAACCCAATTCCTTTTATAACAGCTGCAAAAATAAATAAATAAAATAAAATACTTAGAAATATACTTAACCAAGGAAATGAACCACCTTTACAAGGAAAACTACAATATACTGCTCAAAGCATCTATTTTAGCACAGAGTTTAGGGGCAATGTTATCAATATGGTGGAACTCGAAGTCCCCAGTCCTAGATTCCCTATATAAAGACTGATGTAACAACAGGTAGCTTACATAATTCTAATCATAGTATATTTGTTTTTTTTTTTTTAGATGGAGTCTCATTCTGTCACCCATGCTGGAGTACTGTGGTGTGATCTCAGCTCGCTGCAACCTCCACCTCCCAGGTTCAAGGAGTTCTCCTGTCTCAGCCTCCCTAGTAGCTGGGACTACAATTGCACACCACCACAACCAGGTAATTTTTTTTTTTTTGTATTTTTAGTAGTGACAGGGTTTCACCATTTTGGTCAGGCTGGTCTTGAACTCTTGACCTCAGGTAATCCACCCACCTCATCTTCCCAAAGTGTTGGGATTACAGGTGTCAGCCACTGTGCCTGGCCAAAATATTTGTTCTTTTGTGTTTGGCTTAATTTACTTAGAATGTTATTTTCTTTTCCTTTTTTTTTTTTTTTTTCCTGAGATGGACTCTTGCCCTGCTGCCCAGGCTGGAGTGCAATGGCAAGATCTCGGCTCACTGCAACCTCCGCCTCCTGGGCTGAAGCAATTCTCCTGCCTCAGCCTCCCGAGTAGCTGGGATTACAGGCAACCGCCACCACATCTGGCTAATTTTTTGTACCTTTAGTAGAGACAGGGTTTCACCATGTTGGCCAGGCTGGTCTCCAACTCCTGACCTCGTGATCCACCTGCCTAAGCCTCCCAAAGTGCTGGGATTACAGATGTAAGCCACCGTGCTTGGCCCAGGATGTTATTTTCAAGGTCCATTCATGTCATAGCATATGTTGTGATTGCATTTTTAATAAGGCTGGATAATTTTATGTTGTATAATATGGTAAATATTTTTTATTGATATGGTCATTGATATTTGGATTGTTTCCACATTTTGACTATTGTAGGCAATGCTGATATAGAACATTAGTGTTTAAATATCTATTTGACTCCTTCCTTTCAATTCTGCAAGTATAAGTGAAATTTCTGGATCACATGATAATTCTGTTTTATTGTTTGGGGAATTGTCATGGTATTTTCACAGTGACTAGACCATTTTACATTCCCACTAAAAGTGCACATGCATTGCATATTCTTCACATTTTCACCAACACTTATTTTCTGGTTTTTGTTTATTTATATAATAGTCATCCTAACAAGTGTGAATTGATATCTCGTAGTATTTCTCTATAAGTTAATGATGCTGAGCATATTTTTATGTGCCCCTTGGTCATCTGCATATCTTCTCTGAATAAACGTATATTCAAGTCATTTGCAAATTTTTAATTGGGTTGATTTTGTTGTTGTTGACTTGTAGGAATTATTAATATATTCTGGATATTAATCCCTCTTCAGGTAATTTGCAAATATTTTCACTAAATGTGTGCATTGCCTTTTAACCCTATTGATAGTGTCCTTTGATGAACAAAAGTAGTTAATTTTGAAAAAGTACTCTCTCTATGTAACATATGTGTGTGTGTGTGTGTGTGTGTGTGTGTGTGTGTGTGTGTGTATGCGTATTTGCCAAAATACCTTTTATTTTCATCAAAACACTTAAAGCATTAGGGTTTATTCTAGGTAATCTATATACATAATTTAAGCTGAGGGGGTATGTATGCAGACTTGTTTCATAGGAAAATTGAGTATCACTATGGCTTTGTGTATGAATGATCCTGTCACCAAGGTACTGAGCAGAGTACACAATATGAATCCTTTCAACTCATACCTCTTTCTCCATCCTCCCTTCTCAAGCAGCCTCCAGTGGTTATTGTTTCCTTCTTTGTGCCCATGTATATTCAATATTTAGCTCTCGCTTTAAAGTGAGAACATAAAGTATTTGGTTTTCTGTTTCTGCCTTAGTTTGGTTAGGATAATGGCCTACAGCTCCATTCATATTGCTACAAAGAACATGATTTCATTCTTTTTTTTATTGCTATGTCATTCCGTGATGTATATGGACCACATTTTTTTTATATCCAGTCCACTGTTGATAGACATCTTGGTTGATGGCATGTTATTGGTTATGTGAATAACATAGGAATCAACAAATATGTGCATTATTCTTTTCGGTAGAATGATTTATTTTTCTTTGGGTATATACACAGTAGTGGGATTTCTGGGTTGAATGGTAGTCCTCTTTTAAGTTCTTTGAGAAATCACCACATTGCTATCTACAGTGGCTGAACTAATTTGCATTCCCACTGGCAGTGTATAACCATTCTCTTTTATCTAAATCTTTGCCAGCATCCGTTGTTTTTGACTTTTAAATAATAGGCATTCTGACTGGTGTGCGATGGTATCTCATGTGGTTTTGATTGGCATTTCTGTAAGTATTTATGATGATGAACATTTTCATATATTTGTTGACCACATGTATATGGTTTCTAGAATGGTCTTTATTTTCTTTGTCCATTTTTAAATGGGTTTATTTGTTTTTCTTGCTTGGTGATTTATTTAAGTAGCTTACAAATTCTGGATAATAGGCCTTTGTTAGATGCATAGTTTGCAAATAACTTATCCCATTCTGTAGGCTTTCTCTTTGCTTTGTTTATAGTTCCTTTTGCTTTTTAGAAGCTCTTTAGTTTAGTTATATCCCAATTTGTCACAATTTTTTGTGTGTGTGTTGCAATTGCTTTTGGGGACCTAGTTATAAATGCATCTACAAGACTGATATCCAGAATACTTTATGTAAAAAGAAGGGTGCCAGTTTAGGTAAAAAGAAGGGTGCCAGTTTCAATCTTCTGCATGTCACTGGCCAGTTATCCAAGACCATTTGTTTAATGGTGAGTCCTTTCTCTATTGTTTGTTATTGTCAACTTTGTCAAAGATCAAGTGGTTTTACATGTGTAGCTTTATTTCCAGGTTTTTGCTCTTTTATTTATTTATTTATTTATTCATTTATTTTCAGATGATCTCTTGCTCTGTTGCCCAGGCTGGAGTGCAGTGGAGTGATCTCAGCTAACTGCAACCTCTGCCTCTCAGGCTCATGCAATTCTCCTGCCTCAGCCACTCAAGTAGCTGGGACTAGAGGCATGCACCACCATTCCTGGCTAATTTATGTATTTTTAGTAGAGATGGGGTTTCACCATGTTGGCCAGGCTGATCTCGAACTCCTGACCTCAGGTGATCCACCCACCTTGGCCTCCCACAGTGGTGGAATTGCAGGCTTGAGCCACTGCACCTGGACTCAGGTTATCTTTTTCATTCCATTGGTCTATGTGTCTGTTTTTGTACCAATACCATGCTATTTTAATTACTCTAGCCTTTTAGTGTAGTTTGATATCAGGTCATGCGATATTTGTGGCTTTATTCTTTTTATTTATGATGGCTTTGACTATTTGAGCACTTTTTTGGTTCCATATGAATTTTAGAACAGTTTTTTCTAATTCTTCAAAAATGACATTGGAAGAGTCATGGAAAGAGCATTGAGTCTGTAGTTGCTTTTGTCATTATGGTAATTTGAACAATATTGATTTTTCTTGCAATAAGCATAGAATGTTTTTCTACTTGTTTGTGTAACCTCTGATTTTATTCAGAAATGTTTTATAATTATCTTTGTGTAGCTCTTTCACCTTGTTGGTATGAATTATTCCTTGGTATTTTGTCATTTTTGTAGCTATTAAAAATGGAATTGTGTTATTGATTTGGCTCCCAGATTGTATGTTATTGGTGTTTAGATATGCCACTGATTTTTTACACAGACTTTGCATCCTGAAACTTTACTTAATTGGTGTTTCAGTACTAGAAGACATCTGGTGGAGTCTATGAGGTTTTTCTAGGTATGTAATCACATTGTCTGTGAGGAGAGAGTTTCACTTCCTCTCTTCCTATTCGGAGGCCTTTTGTTTTTTTCTCTTGCCTGATTGCTCTGGCTAGGACTTTCAGTAATATGTTGAACAGAAATGGTGAGAGTATAGACATTATTGCCTTGTTCCTGTTCTCAAAGAAAATACTTCCACCTTTTGTTAGTTCAGAATGATGTTGACTGTGGGTTCATCATTTATGGCTCTTATTATTTTCAAATATGTTCTTTCAATGCTTAATTTAAGAAATTCTAACATAAATGGATGCCAAATTTTGTTGAAAGTCTTTTCTGCATCTGTTGAAATGATCATGTGGTTTTTGTTATTAATGTTGTTTACGTAGTGAATCACATTTACTGATGTGCATATGTTCAGCCAACCTGTTATTACAGGAATAAAGCCTACTTTATCGTGGTGAATTAACTTTTTGATGTTCTGCTGGATTCATTTTGCCAGTATTTTGTTGAGGATTTTTGTGTTTATGTTCATCAGGGATATTGGCCTGAAGTTTTCTTTTTTCATTGTGTCTCTGCTGGGCTTTAGTATTAGAATGAAGCTGCCTTTGCAGAATAAGAGTGGGAAGAGTCCCTCTTTTTTAATTTTTTGGAATTTCAGCAGTATTGCTAGTACCTCTTCTTTGTATGTCAGGTAGAATTCAGCTGGAAATTTATCTGGTCCAGGGCTTTATCTGGTTGGTAGGCTTTGATTACTGATTAAATTTCAGATCTTGTTATTTGTCTGTTCCAGGTTTAAATATCTTCTTGGTTCAACATTGCAAGGCTGTGTGTTTCCAGGAATTCATCTATTTCTTCTAGAATTTCTAGTTTTGTGCCTAGAGGTGTTCATAATAGTAACTGATAATATTTTTGAATTTTTGTGTGTTCAGTTGTAGCATCATCTTTGTAGTTTCTGATTGTGTTTATTTAAATCCTCTCTCTTTGTCCATAAATCTAGCCAGCAGTCTATTAATCTCACTGAATTTTTCAAAGAACTGACTTTTGTGTTTTTTTATCTTTTATATGGATTTTCTTTTTTCAATTTTGTTCAATTCAGCTCTGATTTTGTTAATTTCTTTTCTTCTTCTAGCTTTGGGGTTGGTTTGCTCTTGTCTTTCTGGTTCCTCTAACTGCAATGTTAGGTTGCTAACTTGAGATGTTTCCAACTTTTTGATTTCACATTTAGTGATATAAATTTTCCTCTTAACAATGCTTTAGCTGTTTTCCATATATTCTGTTATGTTGTGTCTCTGTTTTCATTAGTTTCATAGAATTTTAAATTTCTGCCTTTTTTCATTTACCCAATAGTCATTCAGCAGCAGTTTGTTTAACTTCTATGTATTTGTATGGCTTTAGAGATTTTTTTTGATGTTGATTTCTATTTTTATTACACTGTGGTCCAAGAGTATGGTTGGAATGAATTTTGGATTTTTTAATTTGTTAACACTTGATTTATGGCTGAGCACTTGGTTGACCCTTGAGTATGTGCTATGTGCAAATGAGAGGCATGTATATTCTGTTGTTTTCAGGTGAAGTGTTCTATAGAATCAATTAGGTCCAATTGATCAAGTGTTGTATTTAAGTCTATAATATCTTTGTTAGTTTTCTTTCTTGATGATCTGTTTCATGCTGTCAGTGGGGTGTTGTAGTTCCCAAGTATTATTGTGTTGTTGTCTAAATATTTTCATAGATCTGGAAGATCTTATTTTATTATTCTGGGTGCTCCAATGTTGGGTGTTTGTATATTTAGGATAACTTAAGTCTTGTTTTGGATAGAAACATTTTTCAGTATGTAATGCCCATCTTCATCCTTTTTTTCCTGTTGTTGTTTTATATTTTGTTTTATCTAAGTCTAATTACCTTCCTCTTTATTTGTTTTTGATTTGATTGGTAGATTTTTTTTCAGCCTTTAATTTGAGCCTATGGGTGTCATGATTTGTGAGATTGGTCTCTTGAAGACAGCATACAGTTGGTTCCTGCCTCTTTATCCAGCTTGCCACTCCATGCATTTTTAGTGGAGTATTTAGCTCATTTACATTCAGTGTCAATAGTGGTTTATGACGATTTGACACTGACATCATGCTGTTAGCTGGTTGCTATGTAAACTTTATCATAGAGTTGCTTTGTAGTATAAATGAGAAATGTGTTTTTGTGTGTTTTTGTAGTGGCGTGTTTATGACTCCCTTTAGAAGCTCTTGCAAGGCAGATCTAGTGTCAACACATTGCCTTAGCTTCGATTGTCTGAAAAGAATTTTATTTTTCCTTCATTTATGAAGCTTACTTAGATGAAATATGAATTTCTTGTTTGGAGATTTTTTTTTCTTTAATGATTTTGAAAATAGGCTCCCAATGTCTTCTGACATGTAAGGTTTCTGTTGAAAGGTCCGCTGTTAGCATGAAGGAGTTTCCTTTGTAAGTGACCTGCCCCTTTTCTCTAACTGACTTTGATTTTTTTGCTTTTGTGTTGACCTTGGCAAACATCATGACTATTTGTCTTGGGGATGGTCATCTTTCAAAGTACTTCATAGGGTTCTCAGAATTTCTTAAACTTGCACAGCAACCTCTCTAGTGAGATTGGAACAATTGTCATTAACTATAACTTCAATTATGTTTTCAAGTTTCTTGTTGTCCTTTTTCTGGAATGTCAATAAATCATAGATATAGTCTCTTTACATAGGTCCATGTTTCTCAGATGTTTTATGCATGTTTAAATTCATATTTCTTTGTTTTTGTTTGCCTGTGTTGCTTTGAAGGAGTGATCTTAGGGCTCTGAGATTCTTTTCTTTGCTTGGTTTATTACGTTTTTTTATACTTTCAATTGCATTTTGAAATACTTGTAGCAAATTTTTTGTTTATATAAAGTTCAGTTTGTTTCTTTTTAAAAATTTTTATGTCATATTTCAACTAGAGTTATTTTACAGTTTTTCTTGGATTGGATTTCAACATTCTCATATATTAATCAGCTTTTTTATTATCAAGATTCTAAATTCTATGTCTGACATTTTAGGCATTTCAATCCTGTTAGAATTCATTGCTAGGAAGGTAGTACGATCATTTGGAAGTAAGAAGGCATTCCAGCTATTACAGTTGCTAGAGTTCTTGTGCTGGTTCTTTCTCATTTATGAGATCAAATGAACTTTTATTTTTGAAGTTACTTTTCTTTGGATATTGCTTTTTGCTTTTTATAATCTTTATTGTTGGGTACAGTTGATTTCTTTTTCTGGGTACTCTTAGAGAGAAAGGCTCAGCTCCACACTCATGGGCTGCATATTATAACTCTGGGGTATTGGAACTAGTGCAATGGCTTTATCCTCTGGCTCCTTGAGATCAAGACCTGTCTGGGCTGGAGGAATCAAGATACTCCCAAACTTCTGACAACAGCAATCAGTAGGAGATGGCAAGGGGCCATTGATGTGAGTCCTCTAGTAGGAGGCACTGTGTGTGGAAAGTGCTCTAGCGGGAGTGATAGGGGTGCAGTCAGTGGGAGGTACTCTGGCAGGGGATGCTGCAGGTAGGAAGCACTATGACATGAGGTACCACTGGTGAGAGTATTCTAGTGGGGGGGAATATAACAGGTAGGTAACACTCCTGCATATGGTGCCAGAAATGATAGACTCTCCAGCAGTGGGCAAGGTGGGCAGACCACACTTGGGCTGCAACACTAGGATGACAAGGGTGCTACAGATGAGGGGTGCTTCTGCAGGTGGGTGCCACTTGTAGAAAGTATTTCAGTGAAGTTATGATGGGGAAGAAGTTCTCTGGAGGTGTAGGTAGAGGTGAGAAGCACTTAGGCAGCTGTGGCACATCCCTGCTGTCAAGAAGCACTCTGATGGAGGTGGGAGAGTCAGCACTCCAGTGGGGCATCACAGGCATGAAGTGCTCCATTGGTAGCACTGTGTGTGAGGATTTTTTGTTGGAGGTTCCACAGGTGGGAAGCAATCTGGTGGTGGCAGCGTCAATTTATTTTGAATTAAAATAAAGAATATATATTTACCACTATCATATTGAATTATGTTGTTCCATTATTGTCCAAAACATCATTGCCTGATTCAACATAAAATTATTACAAGCACCTTTAATATTTTAATGACAATAAATTAAGTGCTTGCACTCATTCTAAATCATCATTTACAACAAACATAGATGTTTCTATTTATTACATGTAAGGCATTTGGGAAGCATTAAGGAGATAAATATTTACAAGCAATGAATTCCTTGACTCTATCAAGAATAATAACATTAATCTAGAAACAGGAGTAAAGATTCTTTACAGCTAAAATGACAACATGAAAATGGAAGATACAGAAGTTAATTAAGTAACTAATTTTGCTACCTCTGGTAGCTAATATAATTCAATATACTTCCTGCTTAAAAGATTATTTTATACTATAGTTGATAGTTGATTGTGGCTAAGATTATACTTGTATGTATAATAAGCAGAGCACTTTTATGCTAGATAATGTGTAAGGTATTAATGGGAGAGTGGCTAGTTAAAGAGATAAAGAAAACACAACTTCTCTTCTCTGGAAGCTATTTTATTTATATTTTTGTATGTTTGTCTTTTTCACTATTGCATACTCAGAATCTTACACAATGTCTAACATTAGGCACACAAATATTTGAACAAATGAAAAATTAACACAGCTACATACTGTAAACTCCATTCAAATATATCAAAACCTTATTGAATGCCTCAAAATTGGGTAAAAAAGAGTGACATGGATTTTCTACAAGTGCATTGGAACATCTGTGAAAGTAGTAAGGAAATAAAGTAACTCTCATACTTCAAGCAAACCAGCTTACATAGTTATTTTGGGAAAATACGTTCAGCTGGTAGATTCTTCTGGCAAAATTTAACATATGCATATTTTTTTGAGATAGAAAATTGAGAAAGCCAAACAACTCCAGAAAAGATAATATAACAGCAAAGCAAAGATAGTATAGTGACGTAAGTTAAACTATTAATCACTAATATTTTTCTTAAGAAAGTTAATGAATCCAAATATTGTGAAAGGTGTGTGTTTGTGCACATAAATATGAACATAGATAT
This sequence comes from Cacajao melanocephalus, assembly GCA_963573385.1. Lineage (NCBI taxonomy): Eukaryota > Metazoa > Chordata > Mammalia > Primates > Pitheciidae > Cacajao > Cacajao melanocephalus. Next base: position 14,717 of record CAUYLG010032569.1, on the reverse strand, counting down.
ATACGTATTTTAATTAATGGATTTCTATAAACATATAGGTAAATATGCATATAACCTTTTTTACCTACATACATAATTTATCTGGAATTTTTTTCTCTGAAATTTGTAACAACTAAAAATTATATTAGGCATTACAAGTACTAAAGAGGAAAATATATAAATATGAACTATTACTGGAGGCCCAGGCATCAGTAATACAACTTATATACTAGAGGAAGACAAATAAAATGATCAATGGAATGGTGTCTATTGTATAAAACATACTTAAAAGTTTAGAGTTTCTTATTCTGTAAGGGGAGAGTAACAGTCTGTATTTTGACAAAGAGGTGGTAAAAGAGACAGATCTTGGATTTATGAACTTCTTCAGATAATACCTAACAGTTCTCAAATGTTTATTGTTTTTTGTAATGTACAAGGCATGGTGCTGAACATTTAACATTTATTATGTCATTTAATATTTACAACATTTCTATAGTATAAATACTACTACTTAACTATTACCCGTTTTTGTTACAGGGTACTTAGGCTCACTGGGTCTAAATAACTTGCAAAAAGTCTCAGAGTCATAGAAAGAGTCTGAATTTAAATGTGGATCTGTTTGATATCATAGCTCATATTATTAATCACTGTGTTACAAGGGCATGTGTGTGTGTGTGAACGTGCAAACGTATGTTGAAGAGGGGATTCTTATGCACGTATATTTGTGTGCTTGTGACACGGTAATGCTAGAAAAAGTATTTTTTAAAACTTAAAAGAAAGATATTTAAAAATAAAAAGTAAACTGGATACAATGGCACAAACTTGTTCTAGCTACTTGGAGGCTAAGGTGGGGAGGAATGCTTGATCCCTGGAGTCTGAGGCTGCAGTGCACTTTGATCATGCCTGTGAATAGCCACTGCTCTATAGCCTTGGCAAGACAGCAAAGCTCTATCTCTAAAAATATTTTAAAAACAAAAAAGTAAATTAATAGAAAGTTTATATTCCACTCCAACTCTGTAGTTCCAACTTCTTTTCCCTGCCATATATGCGCTTTATCTTTTCCATGTTTTGAATCTTATTCTAAGATGCTACATCCACATATCTATGTAGATATATAGATACTACAAACTAGTTATAATATAAATATCTATTGATACTACAGACTACTATATATAGTAGTATCTATATCTATAAACATAAATATATATATTAATACACACATATATATGTATATGCACACACACATACACACACAGACACACATATGTGTTTTCCTTACTAGAATGTAAACAGCACAAGGGGAGATAACTTTGTTTTGTTCATTGATGTGTCCCAAAACTCTAAACACCTGGTGGCATATTATATGGACTCAATAAATACTTGATGAATGAATGAACACACAGAAAATAAAATATAAAGCACTCTAAAACTTATAAAAAATATTCTACCTCATTGAAAATAAGAAAAATAAAAATTATTGTAACCTAATGAAATGTCACCAATTAAATGGATAAAGATGACAAATATTTGTTGAAATAATTTTGTTAGAGTGTAGAAAAACACATTCTCACATATTGATGTTTGGAGTGTAAATTAATATGAACGCAATTAGGGACAGTTTAGCTATACTTATCAAAATATAAAATGCTTGTATTTTATTCCAGGAATCCCATCTAACCAATCCATAATTATTTTAAATGTTATTAATCTTAGTATTGTTTGTAATACCAAATGAATAGAAAAAAAGTCAGAATTTTTATTACTAAATGATAGCCCATCTGTATCAGTTATGTCCAATGGAAATATAATGTAAAAATATGTTTAATTTAAAAATTTTTCAGTAGTCACATTAAAATAATAAAAAAGGCTGGTCATGGAGGTTCAGGTCTGTAATCCTAGCACTTTGGGAGGCTAAGGCGGGCAGATCACTTGAGGTCAGGAATCTGAGACCAGCCTGGACAAAATGGCGAAACCCCATCTCTACTAAAAATTCAATAAATTAGCTGGGCCTGGTGGTGTGCCCCTGTAATCCCAGCTATTCGGAAGGCTAAAAAAGGATAATCACTTGAACCCATTAGGCGGAGTTTGCAGTGAGCCAAGATCGCACTATTGCACTCAAGCCTGGGCAACAAGAGTGAAACTCCAGCTCAAAATAAATAAATAAATAAATAAATAATGTAAAGAAAACAAGTTGGACAAGATTTAATAGTATATTTTATTGACCAAACTTGTCTATAATATTATTTCAAAGTGTAATGAACATAGAAATTTTGAAATATTTTGCATTTATATGCAAAATCTTTGAAATCTATTCTATTTTACACTTACAGAACAACTCAGTTGATACAAGCCACATTCCAAGTGTTTAGTAGCCATGTATCTATTAGCTGCCATACTGGGCAGTGAGGTTCTGTACCTGGGACACTATACAAATACTAAAAAAAAAAAAAAAAAAAAAGGTAGTTTTTTCTACTTACAGAGTATTAACTCGAAGATGTTGTTATGTAGAAAAATCAAGAATCAGAGCAGTAAGCCTGCTATCATTTATTTAAAAATGTGTTTGTGTGTTTAGTTAAATATCCACAAACTATCCCTAAAGATACACAAGAAATTTTTAACTCTGGCTGCCTTGAAGGAGAAGATGTAGGTTGCTGCAGCATAGGAGGTGGGAAGGAGGAAGACTAATTTTCACTCTATATTCTTTTTTGTGTCTTTTGAATTTGAACCATGTAAATGAACTAGCAATTACAAAAAAGGACAAATACAAAAACTACTTCTATATCCAGTGGGAAATATACATTGAGATGCCAAGTAGGTATATGGAATTAAAATGAAAGGAGCTTCATAAATGGGTTAAGTAAATCTATGGATGACAAAGCCACAGTAAAATATCAAAGAAAATCTAGGCTGTTTGGTATACCCTAGTGGCCTTGTTCCACTCTCGCAAAGCTTTTGCTATCACTCTTAGTGACAGTAGACTATATAGACATAGTGTCTAACTCAATATGTGCTTCTTATGTTAATATGGTTAATATGGCTCATTGTTTCAGCTAGCTCTGTTTTCACAAACAGGTCAGTCTTGGAATAGAAAAGGTATGTAGTGGTTTCTGGTTGCGTAGCAATTGAGATAATATATGCAAAAGCATTGTGTGCTATTCAAATGTAAGGTATTATTATTATAATCATCATCATCAAGTGGTGGAACCAAAACCTTTTGCTCTACTCATCGTTATTCTCTCTCTGTGTGTTCTTGCTCATTCTCCTAGAAATCAGTTTTGTTTTTGTTGGTTTTGTTTTTCTTATGTTTTTAATAGGTTTTAGAAGACTTTTCAAAGAGCCTTCAGTAAAGAAGTACTATCACTGTTGGCAAATGCAGATAATGCTTGGTTATCTGTCTTTTTAAATTTAAGTTATCCAGGCCATTCTCATAATACGCAAAGGGCTTCTGGGTCTTTGTAAGGAAGGCATAGAATAAAATATATGGATGTGAATTTGGATGATGCACCACATTGCCTCATTGTTAGATAACTACATCTTTAAAAATAGTCACTCAATTACAGATGGGCAGGTACTTCTCTTGTAAAGATCAAAATGATTTATGTTTCTTATCACACCAGAGGAAAAAAAAGAACCAGTATTACAGTTAGTTATATAATCTCAATATAAAACCATTTCTTTATTCATGTTGGGTCAATTTAATTAAGTAGGAAAAAACAATTTTGATTGCCTATTCAATATTTGGTAGATTTTAGTAAGCAAATAAATTTGTATCTTAAGAATACCAACTTTGTCATTATAATTTTATCTTTTCTGATTTAGAATAATATTGCAATTTTGATATTTCCAGCAGGATATTTTTATTCTATTCCTTTGGGGAATTATTTAATCAGATTATATATTCCTGCTTTCTTTTTTGTTTTTCTAAAGACATCATTCCATTAGTTCAAGAAGAGTGCTGCCTACTAGAATGTGAAAATAGGTTTCATTCAATTAATGAGCTGGAAACAGGGAGACATTCCATAGCAAATGAGGTTTACATATGATAATGTTGGATTTGTCATATAAGAGATTGCTTCTTTTCAACTCTTTGAAAGGACTAAATTTTGCTTTTGTAGTGTCTGCACAATGCCAAAAGAAAAGAACTTGACAAAATGTACAACAATAAAATGACTATATAATAATTCTAATGAACAAAAATTATTGTTGTTATTTTATCACAAAAGCGGACAAGTATTAAACAGTAAATATCTCAAAAGCTGACAAAAGGGAAGCATGAAGAAATTAGAGCTATGGTTCTGAAGTGGTGTTTTAATTATAATCACTTTCTTATATAACCAGAAAAATGTGGTGATACACTAAAAATAAAGCAAAATAAAAAAAAAAAATCACTACTTTATTTCAAGCTTTTTGATTACTCTAGATGCTTTACTGTTATTTTGCTAAAGAAATGTCAATGTTTTCTAGGCTAATAAAACTTCAGTAAAATAATGAGTTGTAAACAATCAGCTCACTCTCAGTTAAATTCTGGGAGGTCTTCAGTGAATCACGATGAATCCATAAGCACAGTCAATTGTTGGCTAGTTTTGATATTGTTTTTAAGGTATTGATGGACAAATTTCTTAGGTAGGGCTGTGGAAAGTCAACAGGACAAGTTCATCGTTGATTTTATATCCCGTCTCAGAGACTTAAACAGCCAGTTACACTTTAACAGAATTTTAGAGGTTCCGATTTAAAAGGTCAGCTTATTAAACTAATGTTTGTCTTACTAGTATCACTTCATTAAAATCAATATTTAAATTTTCATAATTATGTATTTGTTAACAACAAAAGCAAAAGTTGTAATAAACTGGTTTATGAAACTCTAAATCTATTTCAATTACTAGTTGCAGATACTAGAATAATTCTCCTGTGGAAAAGACAATTGGGAAATTTGTATATTTGTTTTAAAATATCATAAAAGTAAAACTCTTTAAAAATTCACTTGACTTTTAAGTATAGCTTTTAAAAGGTTATAGTTTCAAATTATGTATTTTTCCTTATATGACTTCTTCTTGAGAGAAACTTCAAAGATAAGCTATCTTAGCAGAATAGGAAAGGATTTCTCAAGTATAGAATCAATTTTGAAAAGAAAAGGCCTAGAAATCAGCACACTAACAAGTTCTCAAGGGTTTTCTTTTAATGTTCAATGGATATTGAGAACCACTGTTAAAAGGATTATTATAGATACTTGCCAATAAGCAATATCTGATGAATCTACTCAGTTAGAAAAATATCTGCTGTAAAAAGCATTACTGAAAATATTTTACTTTATGTCACCTACTCACTCATCAATGGATAACCATTACGTTTTTTTTTATTTTCCTGATAAAATAAGAGTAAGCCCTCTAACATTTCTAAATCTTAGGACTTAAAATAATAATACAGCCTCTCAGTTGATACAAACATACTAACGATTATATTTCTTCTGAATTACATTTCATATAAATTTATGTTGTATCCACATATGGATACAACACAAAATCCCAGACCGCCATTACCAATTTGAAAGAAATGTAAATTATGACAAATTTGGCATGGCCATAAAATATCATAATTTTAATATTTTCATGCTTGCTTATTTATTTCATAATTATCTAAATTTCCTATTCCATAGAAATTTTTGATTTAATTATATATCTTTTGTCTAATTTTATTTTTGTTGTTCTTGCTTTTGAGGAATTTCTCATAAGTTATTTGCCTTGGCTAATGTCCAGAAGAGTTTTCTTGTAGAATTTTAATAACTTCAGGTCTTACATTTAGGTGCTTAATTTATTTTGACTTAATTTTGTATGTGGTGAGAGATATGACTCCAGTTTCATTCTCCTGCAAATGACTATCCAATTTTTTAACACCATTTGTTGAATGTGGTATCTTTTCCCCATTGTATAATTTTTTTCAACTTTGTCAAAGATCAGTTGGTTTTAGGTATGTGGCTTTATTTCTGGGATCTGCATTCTGTTCTATAAACATATGTACCTATTTTTATACTAGTATCATGCTGCTTTTACTATTGTAGCTTTGTTGCATAATTTGATCTCAGGTAATATGATGTCTCTAGATATGCTTTTTTAAATAATTGCTTTGGCAACTTGATATTTGTTCTTGTTTTCATATGAACTTTAGGATTGTGTATTCCTAATTGTGTGACAAAAATGATATTTGTAACTTGATAGGAATTGCATCAAATTGGTAGATACTTTGGGCAGTATGGCCATTTTAACAATATTGATTTTTCCAATCCATGAGCACAGGGTGTTTTTCCATTTGTATCATATACAATTTCTTTCATCAGTGTTTTGTAGTTCTCCCTATAGAAATCTTTCATCTTTTTGGTTAATTTTATTTTTAGGTATTATTTATGTAGTTATTGTAAATGAAATTAAGTTCTTAATTTTGTTCTTTTCTTAGTGGTTATATATTGATGTATATAAATGCTATTGATTTTTATTTTTATTTTGTATCCTGAAAATTTAGTGAAGTCATTTATCAAATCAAAGAGTTTTTCAGGGGACTCTTTAGGGTTTCTAGGTATAAAATCATGTTGTCCTTGAACAGAGATAATCTGAATTTCTCTTCTTTCTCTTATTGATTGTTCTGGCTGGGACTTCCAGGACTATGTTGAATAGAATTGGAAAAAGTGAAAGTCTTGGTGTTGTACAAGTTCTTAGAGGGAAATACTTTCCACTATTTTCTATTCAGTATGATGTTGACTGTAGGTTTCATATACAATCTTGCTCTTCTAGCTCTTTCAATTGTGATGAAAGGGTGTCAATTCTCGATCTTTGTTGCTTCTCATGTGGGCATGTATTGGCATAAATTTCCCTTTATACAGTGCTTTATATGTGTACCAGAGATCCTGGTACATTGTGTCTATGTTTCTGTTGGTTTTGAAGAACATCTTTATTTCTGCCTTCATTTCATTGTTTATCTAGTCGACATTCAGGAGCCAGTTGTTCAGCTTCCATGCAGTTGTGTGGTTCTGACTTAGTTTCTTAATCCTGAGTTCTAATTTGATTGCACTGTGGTTGGAGAGACTGTTATGATTTCCGTTCTTTTGCATTTGCTGGGGAGTGATTTACTTCCAAGTATGTGGTCGATTTTAGAGTAGGTGCAATGTGGTGCCGAGAAGAATGTATATTCTATGGATTTGAGGTGGGGAGTTCTGTAGATGTCTATTAGTTCTGCTTGGTCCAGATCTGAGTTCAAGTCCTGGATATTCTTGTTAATTTTCTGTCTTGTTGATCTGTCTAATATTGACAGTGGAATGTTAAAGTCTCCCACTATTATTGTGTGCGAGTCCAAGTCTCTTTGTAGGTCATTAAGAACTTGCTTTATGTATCTGGGTGCTCCTGTATTGGGTGCATATATATTTAGGATCGTTAGCTCTTCTTGTCGCATGGATCCTTTTACCATTATGTAAGGCCCTTCTTTGTCTCTTTTGATCTTTGTATGTTTAAAGTCTATTTTATCAGAGACTAAGATTGCACTCCTGTTTTTTATGCTTTCCATTTGCTTGGTAATTCTTCCTCCATCCCTTTATTTTGAGCCTATGTGTGTCCTTGCATGTGAGATGTGTTTCCTTAATACAGCCTGTCAATGGGTCTTGACTTTTTATCCAATTTGCCAGTCTATGTCTTTTGATTGTGGAATTTAGCCCATTTACATTTAAGGTTAATATTGTTATGTGTGAATTTGATCCTGCCATTTTGATGATAGATGGGTTTTTTTGTCTGTTAGTTGATGCAGTTTCTTCATTGTGTTGATGGAATTTATCATTTGGTACATTTTTGGAGTGGCCAGTACTGGTTGTACCTTTCCATGTTTAGTTCCTCTTTCAGGAGCTCTTGTAGGGCAGGCCTGGTGGTGATGTAAGTTCTCAGCAGTTGCTTGTCTGTATGGGATTTTATTTCTCCTTCACTTATGAAGCTTAGTTTGGCTGGATAGGAGATTCTGGGTTGAAAGTTCTTTTCTTTAAAGATGTTGAATATTGGCCCCCACTTTCTTCTGTCTTATAGGGTTTCTGTCAAGGGTTCCATTCTGAGTCTGATGGGCTTTCTTTTGTGGTTAACCTGACCTTTCTCTCTGGCTGCTATAAGCATTTTTCCTTCATATCAACCCTGATGAATCTGATGATTATGTGCCTTTGGGTTACTCTTCTTGAGGAATATCTTTGTGGTGTTCTCTGTATTTCCTGGACTTGAATGATGGCCTGCCTTGCTAGGTTGGGAAAGTTCTCATGGATAATATCCTGAAGAGTGTTTTCCAGCTTGGATTCATTCTCTCTGTCACATTCAGGTACACCTATTAAAAGTAGATTAGATCTTTTCACATAATCCCATATTTCTTGGAGGCTTTGTTTACTTCTTTTCAATCTTTTCTTTTTTCTAATCTTGCCTTCTCATTTTATTTAATTGAGGTGATCTTCAATCTCTGATATTCTTTTTCTGCTTGGACGATTCAGCTATTAAAACTTGTGTAAGCTTTGCAAAGTTCTCGTGCTTTTTCAGGCCATCAAGTCGTTTATATTCTTCTCTAAGCTGTTTATTCTAGTTAGCATTTCGTCTAACCTTTTTCCAATGTTCTTAGTTTCTTTGCATTGGGTTAGAACATGTTCTTTTAGCTCTGAGAAGTTTGTTATTACCCACCTTCTGAAGCCTGTTTCTGTCAATTTATCAGACTCATTATCCATCCAGCTTTGTTCCCTTGCTGGTGAGGGGTTGTGATCCCTTGGATGAGTAGAGGCATTCTGGGTTTTGGTGTTTTCATCTGTTTTGCCCTGGTTTCTTCTCATCTTCATGGATTTGTCTACCTGTGGTCTTTGTAGTTGGTGACTTTCAGATAGGGTCTGAGTGGACGTCATTTTTGTTGATGTTGAAGCTATTTCTTTCTGTTTTTTAGTTTTACTTCTAACAGACAGGCCCCTCTGTTGCAGGACTGCTAGAGGTCCATTCCAGACGCTGCTTGCCTGAGGATTACCTGCAGGGGCTGCAGAACAATAAAGGTTGCTGCCAGTTTCTTCTGTTATCTTTCTCCCAGAAGGGTACCTGCCAGATGTCAGCCTGAGCTCTTTTTTATGAGGTGTCTCTTTGGATATATGGGGGTCAGGGAGCTACTTGAGGAGACATTCTGTTCCTCTTAGGAGCTCAAGTGCAGTGCTGTGAGCTCCATTGTTCTGTTCAGAGCTGCTGGGCAGGTACGTTTAAGTCTGCTGCAGTGGAACTCATAACTGTCTCTTTTCCCAAGTCCTCTGTCCTGGGAAGGTGGGGCTTTATCTATAAGTCCCTGATGTTCTGATGCCTTTTTTCTGAGGTGCCCTGCCCAGCAAGTAGGTAGACTAGTCACAGTCCACCAGCAGAGGCATTGCTGAGCTGACATGGGCCCTGTCCATCTGCTGTGTAAACTTCCATGCAGTTTTGTTTACAGAAGTACAGTTAGATCTGCCTCAGTAATGGCGGTCTGCCTCAGTAATGGTGGATTGCCTTTGTAATGGCATACTGCCTCAGTAATGGCGGACTGCCTCTGTAATGGTAAACTATCTCGGTAGTGGTGGACTGTCTTGGTAATGACAGATGCCCTTCTCCCCACTGAGCTGAACTGTCCTGGGTCCAGCTACACTTGCTGTGAAACTCTCAATCCAGAGTGTTTCAGATTGCTGGTCTTTGCTGATGTGGGATCTGCTGAGCCAGATCACCTGGCTACCTGTTTCAGTCCTTCTTTTTTGGTTGAATGGGTGGCTCTGTCTCCCAGGCATTCCAGACACCAGTTGAAACTACCACCCAGATTTGTGTGAGTTTTTGTGTGGAAACCTGCGGCACTGGCTGAAACAGCTGTACTGGAAACTCACGGAACTTTTTGGCCCAGGAATCTCCCGGTCTGTGGGCAGTAAAAACTCATTTGGAAATGCAGTGATCACTCACCTTCTGCATTGTTCTCTCTGGTAACTGCACTCCAAAGCTGCTCCTATTCAGCCATCTTGGATCCTCCCCTCTAAATCCTTGTATTTTTTAAGCATATTAATTTGAGTGCTTTTATAAATTTTCAGTAGTAAAACTGTATACACAGCACATAAATACATAGACTTATTAGGCATGCTGATGGAAGTACATTTCATAGATTCAGAAAGATGACTTTCCCCCACTTTTTTTCCCTATCTTAGACTTTTAGATTCTAGATAACCTGTTTTACAACCCTAGGCAGTTGTTAGCTAAATAGTCTTGAATTTACTTACTAAAGAAAACAACTCAGGTGAAAATTGAACAGCAAAATTTACACCGTAATGTACAAAGCAAAATGTTTGGTGGTGTTAGAAGAACATGCTTTATTTTTCTTTGAGCCAAATTAAACATAAAATTAAAAAAATTCATGATAGGATTGAATAAGGAGACAAATTTTACTTAGATAGCAACTACCTATCTTTTAACTCTTTCTCTGAGCTCCGGGCAGAGCACACTCTGAATTCTGAGTCTCCAAAAACAGAGAATTATTATGAGTCTAGACCATGTGATGCTTTTCCAGTGTACTTAAAAAAAAGTTTCGTGTGGCAGAATGTGTCACATGCTAAGGTGTGGGGAGGGGGACAGCTATTTATATGCACCTGCTGACTGAGATTAGACACTAAGTATGTTCTTCTAAAGTGGAAACTTATTCAGATCCACCGCACATCTTAGGGAGCATTCCTTCTAGACACCCTCACATGATTCTCAGTCACCTGAAAATGTCCTAAAAGGCTGTGGGGAGCAAAGTGCTCTTATTTCTTCAGAGTGAAAGATTCCACACTCATGAGCTAGAGGATTTGGAGTTGGTCAAATCAGATAAGGAAAATATATATAAACAGAAAGCAACCCAACAAGACAGAAACAGACAAAAAAACAGTTAAGCAAAATTAATAATAATGACACAAATTGTTATTAATTTTTATTATTGTTTCAGAGTGCTCTTAGTGTAAACAGAAATTATCACCAGCTGGTTATTACATCCTAACTTTAGTCATTTAAAAAGAATTTGCAAGACAAAAATCACAAAACAGTTTTTTACCTAGTGATGTATCTCAGGCTGTAGACTGCTGTCTACCATCATAGAAACAGGAAAAATAACTCATCTTTTCTGTTGGAAGTGAGCTCAAACTTCATAAAGGAGTTAAATGTCTTTCATTGCTATGGAAGCAGGAAAAATTTGTCTTCCTTGTGTTGGAAGCAAGTAGAACTCCAAAAAGGAGGAGTTCTACAGCAAAAGCCACATTCTTCCACTGGCCTCCAAAAATTTATGTCTCACTCAAAGACAAAATACATGTATTTAAATGAAATAGATTCAAAGATTCTCAACTCAGTTTACCAAAAACTCCAAAGTCTAAGCTCAAAGTTTATTTAAATCAGATATAGATGAGACTCAAGGCAAAATTTATACTTAGGCAAAGCTTTTCTTTTCTTTTCTTTTTTTTTTTCCAGCCTTGAGCATATGAAATCAAACAAAGTATGGAATTAAAAAATTAAACAGTGGAAGAGAAATAGAATATATATTTGTATCCCAAAGATGGAAATAGGAAAGAAGAAAGGAGTAATATGTAACAAGTAATAAAAAAATGCAACAGAGCAGACCATTAAATCTTGATGCTTGAAAATAATATTTTTGATTCCATATATTACCATTTGGATGCACAGCACAGAGATTGGGCCTCCAAGAACCTGGGAAGCCCCACTCCCTTGTCTTTGCTGGGTGCAGCCTACAGTTCAGCTCTGATACATTAAAATTGCATGTATGCACTTTCCCAGGCTTGTGCAGTATGCTGGTTGCTCAATAGTTCTGAGTTGTGAGGGCAATTTACAGTAGCTCTGTCCATCTGAGTGGTCTCTGCATTGGTCCCAAGACTCTTAAGGGTATTCTTTAAAATACAGGTAGAGGCAGATATGCCTCCACAGCTTGTGCACTATGCACACCTAAAAAATTAATACTACATGAATGCTGAAAATGTCCACTGCTTATATGCTTTAGCGTGTCAGTCTTAGCTGCACCTGGGCTCACCATAGCTGCAGTTGGGTCAGCTGATATAGTTTGGCTATGTCCTCACCCAAATCTTATATTGAACTGTAGTTTCCATAAGCCCTACATGTCGAAGGAGGGACCTGGTTGCAGACATTCGAATCATGAGATTGGTTTCCACCATACTGTTCTCAAAGTAGTAAATAAATCTCACAAAATCTGATGGTTTTATAAATGGGAGTTCCCCTGCACAAGCTCTCTTGCTTGCCACAAAGTAAGACATGCCATTGTTTCTCCTTTGCCTTCTGCCAGGATTTTGACGTCTCCTCTGCCATGTGGAACTGTGAGTCCATAACTTTGCAATCCCAGGATCCATCTTAACTTGTTAGAGTGTATACTCTTTTAGATATATTGTTGAATACAATTTGCTAATATTTTTATTGAATATTTTGGCATGTGCGTTTAATAGATCTATTCACCTGTAGTTTACTTGAATGGTCTTATCTGGCTTTGTTATTCAGACAATGGTGGCCTAATTAAATAAATTAAGAAGTATTTCCTCTACCTTTTTTGCTGAAATGTTAAGATGCACTGGAACTAATTATTTGAATTCTTTGGTAGAATTTAAGCTGTGAAGCCCTATGGTCCAGGGCTTTCTTTGTTAAGAGGATTTTAATTACCACTTCAATCTCCTTTTTAGTTATTGGCCTATTTTGGCTTTCTTTTTCTTTTCTTTTCTTTTTTGATGTAGTCTTGATAGTGTATATGTTGCTAGAAATTTATCTACTTACTCTAGGTTATTCAGTTTTTTGGCATATAACTGTTCATAGTAGTTCTTCATGATTCTTTATATTTATTTGATATTTGTAACTAACATCTGTTCTTTCATTTTTATTTTATTTAAACTTTTGATCTTCTTAGTCTTACTAAAAACATATTGAGTATTTTTATATTTTAATTTAGTTTATTTTTTCTATAGATTTTGATTGCTTATTTGAATTTTTTCTGATCTTATATTAATAATTTTTTGGCCTCTGTTCATTTTGAGTTTAGTTTACTTTAAATCTTTTATTTTCTTGAAGTATAATATTAAGTTATTTATTTTAGATTTTTTTCTTGAATGTAGGTGTTTATTATAAAAACATTTATGTTATTGTTTTGTGCATTCCTCATGTTGTTATAAATTGTGTCTGCTTTTTATGTTCTTTTGAAGATATTTATAAAATTTCTTTATTTCCTCATTGACTCGGCAATCATTCAAAATAATGTAATTCAGTTTTCACTTATTTATGAATTCTCTCCTTTTTGTTATATATTTCTCATTTTATTCTATTTGCTCTAAAATTATTAAGATAACTTCAATTTACTTAAATATGTTAAGATTTGTTTTGTGACCTAACATGATCTATCATTAAAAATGTCCTGTGTGCTACTGAGTAGAATGTGGATTTTTCTGTTGTTGGGTTTACAGTGTTTTCCAAGTTTGCTGGATTTTTAAAATTGATTCTCTCTCTGAAGATTCTATGTATTATTGAAAGTGGGTATTAAAATCAATTACTATTATTTTATTGCTATCAATTTTTTTCATTCAGATGTCAATATTTTCTTCACATATTTAGGTGGCCTGATTTGGGGTGTATGCATTTACAATTGCTATATCTCCTTCCTTTTATCATTATATAATAACCTTTTGCTTCTAGAGACAGATTTCAACTTAATGTCTAATTTTTCTATTAAAAAATAGCCCTCCTTATTTTGTTTGTTTACAATTTATGGAATATATTTTCTGGTTTCTATGGTTTGAATGTATGTGTCCCTTTAAAATTTATATGTTGGAACATAATGCCCAATATGATAGTATTAACAGATTAGGCATTTTAGGAAGTGATTAAGTTTTAAGGACTCAACTCTTATGAATGAGATTAATGCTCTTACAAAAGAGGCTGAAGAAGTGCTATAGTCTTCTTTTGTCCTTCTGCCTTCCATTAAATGAAGACACAGCAAGAAGATGCCATCTTGAAAGCATAGAGTGAGCCCTATCCCTCCACAAAGTACAGGTTAGTAAGGGCTATACATCTTGGCAGCTTTCTTGTAGTGTGAACTTTGTAGGTGTGATTTCAAAAGAATTTTCTAATAGCCTAGTGATTCAGACAGAGAACTGCTTGAGGTTTGAGGCCACTGTGCAGACAGTCCTAAGTAGATGAATGCCTAATGGAGATGTAGATTCACTTCAGAGAGCCCAAATAGGGTAACGGTAAGTATAGCTATGGGTATGATGCTTACCCCAAGACTCCAGAACTGTAAAGTACAAAAATGTTATTTTAGGCTCATGGATAGGAAGAATCAATATCTTGAAAATGGCCATACTGCCCAAAGTACATTATAGTTTCTATGTTATTCCCATTAAACTACCATTGACATTACTCACAGAATTTTTAAAAAACTGTTAACATTCATATGAAACCAAAAAAGAGACCATGTAACCAAGACAATCCTAAGCAAAAAGAACAAAAGCTGGAGGCATCATGCTACCCAACTTCAAACTATACTATAAGGTTATAGTAACCAAGACATCATTGTACTGGTACAAGAACAGACACATAGACCAATGGAAAAGAATAGAGAAATAAGACCATACATCTACCAGCATCTGATCTTTGACAAACCTGACAAAAACAAGCAATGGGAAAATGGTTCCCTATTTAATAAATGGGGCTGGAGGA
>CAUYLG010032568.1:0-29449 GCA_963573385.1 Cacajao melanocephalus | reverse complement strand
TGTGCACTGTGTGTTCTCCTGTGCACTGCCCGAATGTTCTCCTGTGCACAGTGTTCTATGCACTGCCTGAGCGTTCTCCTGTGCACTGTGTCATCCTGTGCACTGTGTGTTCTCCTGTGCACTGCCTGAGTGTTCTCCTGTGCACAGTGTTCTATGCACTGCCTGAGCGTTCTCCTGTGCAGTGTCATCCTGTGCACTGTGTGTTCTCCTGTGCACTGCCTGAGCGTTCTCCTGTGCACTGTATCATCCTGTGCACTGTGTTCTCCTGTGCACTGCCTGAGTGTTCTCTTGCGCACTGTGTCCTCCTGTGCACTACGTTTTCTCCTGTGTACTGCCTGAGTGTTCTCCTGTGCACTGTGTCATCCTGTGCACTGTGTGTTCTCCTGTGCACTGCCCAAGTGTTCCCCTGTGCACTACCTGAGCGTTCTCCTGTGCACTGTATCATCCTGTGCACTGTGTTCTCCTGTGCACTGCCTGAGTGTTCTCCTGTGCACTGTGTCTTCTGTGTACTGTTGTGTTCTCCTGTGCAGTGTGTTTTCCTGTGCACTGCCTGAGTGTTCTCCTGTGCATTTTGTGTTCTCCTGCGTACTACCTGAGTGTTCTCCTGCATGCTGTGTCCTCCTGTGCACTACGTTTTCTCTTGTGTACTGCCTGAGTGTTCTCCTGTGCATTGTGTTCTCCTGTGCACTACCTGAGTGTCCTCCTGTGCACTGTGTCTTCTGTGTACTGTGTGTGTGTTCCCCTGTGCACCGTGTGTGTGTTCTCCTGCGGCAAGGCCCCCCTTGCTTTCACCTGAATTTTAGTGATCTGTAACTAACAAAATGTTAAGAAACTCTGCCTTAGTGAGAAATAAAAAAAAAGAAGAGGGGGTCCTATTTGGCCTAAGGAGTAGCATGATCTGATAAGGAGCCTTGCTGAAGAGAGGGCTCCTTGGCCCCAACAGTGAAATGGATTTGAACATTATTCTGAGATGCACCTCAGGAGTGCTACTTCTTAGTGACTTGAGGATGACTGACATCTACAAACTTCTCTGGTGAGCCAAAACCTCCGCGGATGTGAACTGAGCCCATCTTCCCAGCAGCCTGTGTGGCGGGAATTCCTATCACCCCTGTCCACACAGGACAGAACCAGTCAGCACAGGTGAAGGACACAGGCAGGAAGGGCGCCGCCAGATAAGAAAGGCTGCCAGAGTGATCCGGAATGGGTGATCCGTCCACAGCACTCTGGAGGCAGCAGGATGAATCACAGAAGACTGTTGGTCTTTATGGTATAGGCCAAAAGCTAAGCAAAGACGGTAAGGCCAGCAGGTTTCTGCAGGCCTGAGGGTCTGGGGACGCTTGCGGTAAAGAACTCTGCCTGTAGTAGGGGCCAGCAGGCTGCTAGGATTGGAGTGATTAGCCTGCCAGCTGCTCTGGTGCTTTCAGTATCAGCCTGGAGAACAAGAGGCATAAGACACCTTCCTTCATCACGCTGTCTGTCATGAGGCAACAGGCTGTATGCCAAAGACAGAGAAGTAGCCTGGCATGGTCTGGGAGATAAAAGGCAATGAAGGCGAGGGGAGGGACCTGTCTGCCCCACTGAGGACAGCAAACACAGCACACCTGCAGATGCATGCACACAGACACACACACAGATGTGTAAGCACATGCACAAGCAGACGTGTGTGCAGACATGCACTGACACACAGACATGCTCATGCACATGCACACAGACATGCACTGATACACAGATTCAGAAACACACTCGTGCACATGCACACACAGATGTGCACTGATACAGACAAGCTCACGCACATGCAGACGTGCACTGATACACAGATTCAGAGACACACTCGTGCACATGCATACACAGATGTGCACTGACAGACAAGCTCACGCACAGAGATGTGCACTGATACACAGATTCAGACATGCTTGTGCATATGTACACAGATGTGCACTGATACATACTCGTGCACATGCAAAGACGTGCACTGATACACAGATACACACTAGTGCACATGCACACACAGACGTGCACTGATACATACACACACATACCCACCTTCCTCCCACAAGCACAGTGATTGCCCCTTCCTTCATCTTTGTTCTTACCCCACCCATCTCAGGCCCCTTCATGCCAAACACCCCACTGGCTGGCTGGCAGATTCCAGCCTTCCCAGGTCTCTAATTTTAAAGACAAGCACCATTACATAATCACATGTTTAATGTTTTATAGAACAAGCATGTTCTTTATTGTGAAGTTCACTATGAACTTGAATCCCTGATAATTTAAAGCCTATCACCCAACGTATGCCTCAAGCAGCAAGAGTTCTGTGTTCAACGATGTAACTTACTACACACACCTGTGCAAAGTCACAAACTTTTTCATACATTTATGAGCTTCAGAATTTAACTGGGAAAGTATAGCACAGCCCTTTATCCCTTTGCATGGAGAGAAATGGCTAAAGTAACCACCGCTGCCTTCTGTTCTATGAGCGTGAAGGAACATCTGTTCTCATCTGGGCCACTCGCCCTGGTCAGTGGGAGGCTGCCGGATCCCCCTGGGACGACAATGGCAGAGGCTGCACAGCTTCCTGAAGATTCCTAAAGACAGAGGTGCCACGGCACCAGCCCAGGGCAGAGAGTCAGACCAAGGGAAATGACAGAATCTTCTGGAGACCGCACAGCAACCTACCCATCTGTATGAACCCACACCCACCACTGTCTTGCACTGGGCAAATGTCTCGCCCAGGGCAAGGGAAGTTGAGGCCTGGCCTCACAGCGTGGCCTGGATGCGGGCCTGAGAACACAGTCGACTTTGGCTTTGCTTGGAAAGCTCTATCATAACTCCCAGCCCCTCCAGAAAACAACTGTCTTCTCAGCTGGAGCCATGTGACTCAGGAGAGGTTTACTGTCAGAGCTTGCTGTTTTTCTGAAACTGGGCCACTAGGCTGAGGACCTGCTCAGAGGCTTTGATGTTCTTGGAGCCGAGGTAGGAGGTGCTGTTGGGGCCGGTCTCCTCCAGGAAGTAGCGGTAGTTGGCCATCAGGCTGCAGGAGCTGGTGATGCCTTTGAGGCTCACGTCCGCCATCCAGTTGATGCGCCACAGCACTGCCCCGTTCTGCAGGTGGAAGTTGGCCACAGGGTTCAGTGCGTAGCCGCGGTGCTTCTCTCCATACAGGTACCAGGCGCACAGCCTCATCAGCGGGGCCTGCAGTGCCCGCACCAGCTTCTCTGACTGCACCCACTCGCTGCTGCTGAGGCGGAGCTTGAGGGTCTCATTAATGGGGCCACCTGTGATCTCTGAGATTTCCTTACATTCCGAATCTGTAAAGAGTTCATTCCTCCCATGGTCCTTTGTTTGCGAGCTCAGAAGCCCCAGAAGCCATTTGGTGAATCCAGGTATAGGTGACAGACTCGAAAACACCTCAAGGTGAGGAAACTCTCTCTGTAAAGCATGGTTGGGGTGGAAGGAGGGCGGAGAAAACACACAAATTCAGCAGGTAAGTTACCAAGAGAGGAGCACCTCTCAACCTATGGTTGCTGCTGTGTAGTGGGCGGAGTGACATCTGATATATGTTATTTATCTTCTTTCAAGAAACTTTTTTTTTTTTTCCTTAGAGTCAGGGTCTTGCTCTATTGTCCTGGCTGGAGTGCAGTGGTGTCATCCTGGCTCACTGCAGCCTCGATCTCCTGGGTCCAAGCCATCCTCCTGCCCTGGCCTGCTCAGTAGCTAAGACCACAGCCATGCGCCACCGTGCCCAGCAGGAAACAGTTATCAGGAACCTGATGTGTGCCAGGCCCTGGAGGCATCCTGACTCCCTGAGGCAGGGCACCTGGGTCCCCACCATCCCTTGTGATGTCGGCAAAACCGAGACTAGTGTGTTGGGGGACTTGGCTAAAACCAGACAGCTGGCCACTGGGGAGCGGAACGTGGTATACCAGTTACTCACTGCACACTGCATCTGTCCCGCACACCATGCCCCTCCCATGGCCACCTCTGAGGCCCCACAAGCTGCTCTGCTGCTTGGCACATGAGTGCCCAGGGATGGATAAATGAGCGACCAGCCACACCACAGGCGGTGCACAACAGGGCAGAGGGGGAGGCTGCGGGGATCTCTCTACATCACATGACACGGCTCAGTCGTGATTGTCCCAACTATACAGAGATCTCATTCTCATTTCCAAAAATCCACTACTTTCTGATTATAAATGTAATACATGCTCACTATGGAAATTTTAAAAAAAATTAATGACAGAAGAAAAGAAAACCGTCATGCTCCACTACACCGAGAAAACTACTGTCAACCGTTTGTTAAAGAAAACTGCTGCTGTTTCTTGATGCAGTTTTTGCATGGGTGAGACACTTATTCTGCATTTTGCATTATGAATTTATATTGTGAGCATTTTCTCATTATCATTTAAAATTCAAAAACAATTTTAACCACAGAGTAATACGAAAAATGAAAAGAGAAGACTGTTACGTTCCTCACCATGTTCCTCTCCTTGAGCATGTATGGTGGCTCCCAGGTTTTTTGCTTTTCTTTTTTGAGACAGTTGCTCCCAGGCTGGAGTACAGTGGCGTGATCTTGGCTCACTGCAACTTCCGCCTCCTGGGTTCAAGCAAGTATCCTGCCTCAGCCTCCCAAGTAGCTGGGACTATAGGTGTGTACCACCTCACCCAGCTAATTTTTGTATTTTTAGTAGAGACAGGATTTCACCATGTTGGCCAGGCTGGTCTCAAACTCCTGACCTCAGGTGATCCACCTGCCTTAGCCTTCCAAAGTGCTGGGATTATAGGCATGAGCCACCGTGCCTGGTTGTGTTCTACTTTTGTAAACCTGGATGAGCACCTCCCTACAGAGGGATCATTCGCTCCCTTCTAGACTCCCTTTGAGGACTCTACGCTGGCTGCCCAGGGGCAGGTAAGTGGCACCCTCAGGACAGCTACTGGGCTAAGGCCCGACTCCCCCAAACTCCAGGACCTGCTCCTCCTCTTCCTGCCTTCCTTACCCTGATACATTTCTCCTCCCTGCCCTGCTCATTACCACCCTCAGCTAAGACAGACGAACAAGGAAACTGGGTGAATGAGCTGTGGCTTATTGTTACCCAGGGGAAATATGGCTGCGTGGTAATGAAGCCAACACCAAGCCTAATCCTGAGGGCTTCAATTTGAAATTGATTATGAATTTATGAGGAGCGTGTAAATGTCCCCACTGCACACTGTCACCCTCTAAGGAAGGGCTCTGCTGCAGCTATCTGCAGCCCCCAACACAGAGAGTACCCCGCTCAGAGCCAGTCATTAGCAATCATCCAGCTACTGTACTAAGCATTAGATTCTACACATCTGAGTTTATTCAAACCCCTGATGAGGTTGGTGGTTTCTGAAAGCCTAGGCCCAGAGTGAATTTCAACCTTTCTGTTGTAGGACGGTTAGTGTGTTTTTCACAGGGCAGCAAAGAGAAGGGAGTTAGATCAAAACTGAGCTGAAGTACCTACCTTTGAGCCATCTGGTCTAACCTCAGCACCCCCTCATAGGCTGTGAGAAGGCCCATGCTAACAGCATGTCAGGCACCAGAGACCCTGAGAGTGTGGGCAGGGGCAGGGGGTGGTCTGACAGGGCAGGATGACCACCAGCTGTGCCGTCTGGCTGGGACACTTGAGAGTGACACTTACACCAGGAGGCATGAAATCAAGAGCGTCCTGAGCAGGTCACAATGAGGTTGCCCTAGAGAGAGCTGATAACCTCAGGACACAACTGCCTCTTGCGGGCAACCGCGCGGCTGGGCTGGAGGCCTCATTTCAGCATCATTCTCATCTCTCTGGGAGACTCATGGCTCCTAGGAGCTGCTGAGGGGCCACTGGCACCCTCTCTATTCCCTGCCTGTCCCTTTAGCTCCTGTCTTCATCTGTGTCCCTCATGGCACCTGACACCCCATGAGGTTCGCTGACCTGACCACATGGAAGCCAAGTGTGACTGGGCCTCCCTGCATGTCACTTACCTGCAACTCCTTGACGACTCGCTTTATGAGGAATGTTCCCAGCTCTACCCCCTGGAGTCCTTGCTGGGTCAAACTGATAGAATAAAAGATCGCAGCAGCAATTCTGTTTTTCTCTTCCGTTTCTGATGGAGGACTTTCCTTCACGATTGCCTGGAAAACACGGACCATGGTTCTTAGGACAGCCTGGACGCTCTGCAGCCCACATGGCAACCCTGTCACTGGGGCCAAAAGACAATTCTCGGAGCACTGAAAGAGATGGAAGAGAACTTGGCTCCCCAGCTGGGGTTCAGGCTATGGAGTCTGAAAGTTGTTGTTTTGAAAACTCTCTATAGGAAAATGTCCTCAGCCTCCTTGGGGTTCTCAGTGCTGCACTGTTTGTGCCATTTTGAAATGTTCATGCAAACTTTGTTGATGAGCAACGTATGTCCCTTTCTGTCTCTTTTAGGCCTTTGTGTAAACAAAAACGTGCTCCATAAACTCCCCTGCCGACACTCGGCGATAACACGCTGATCCTCCAGACCAAACAGCTTCAGTTCCTTCAGCTTCTCCTTAAAGGCCTGGTGTATTACACCATTTAATTGTCTTTCCTCCTTTTCTCTGAACCCTAGTTTTTCACATTTCTCAAGAGGCCATAGGCAGTCCCACATCATTTTCTTTTAGGAAATTTACCTTTGTTTGAATTTTTCATGTCCCTTTTCAGTTTTGTGCCATCTTTGTTTTTCCTTAATGGCAACACACATGTGCACAGATGTACACGCGAGGCAATCTAAGAAATCGACCTAGAATGGAAGTTGCTTCGCTGAAGTCTGAGTTTACTGCTTCTCATTTTTGACTGCAGCGTTTTCCAGTACCCAATACTCTGAAGCGTAATCCTTAATACTCTAAAGGTCACTTGATAACAGTGGAATAGCAGGGGGTTACCTTTTCGTTTGCTTCGAAGGATGTACACCAGCTTACTTTTGAAGAACCAGTTTAAGCTGTTTTAACTTCTACCAGCTGCCTCTGATTCTGGAAGGAGTATTTAGCTCAGAGTGCATACATCAGGTCTGGCAGTCAGTCCATGAACTTTCTGAAACTGTCTATGGAATGTGTGAGTCTATGCATATCTGCCCTGAGGAAAATGTCCTCAGCCTTTTTTCCCTTTAGATTCTTAACAGGGTCTGTGAGTCCTACAAAGTTAAGCAACGCTGCTGTGAGGAAAGTGGGAGAGCTCATGACATGGAGGGGACATCCTCCAAGGCCCGTGCTGGGCCTGCTGTCCTACACTCTATGGAAGAGCTCCGTGGCTCAAAGAACAGAGGTCACTTCACATCACTCCCAGGCTTATCTCTTTTTTTTTTTTTTTTTTTGAGATGGAGTCTCGCTCTGTTGCCCAGGCTGGAGTGCAGTGGTGCGATCTTGGCTAACTGCAACCTCTCTCCTGGCAAGCAATTATTGTTTGTGCCTCAGCCTCCCAAGTAGCTGGGATTACAGGCACCTGCCACCACACCCAGCTAATTTTTGTATTCTAGTAGAGATGGGGTTTCACCATGTTGGCCTGGCTGGTCTCAAACTCCTGACCTCAGATGAGCTGGCTGCCTCGGCCTCCCAGAGTGGTGGGATGACAGGCATGAGCCACTGTGCTGGCTCTCCTTTTTCAAGAAGTCTGTAAGTTACCTTGTGATTCCTTGTGCAAAAATCCCAGCAATATTTTTTTAAAGTTTTGAAAATAAAAACAAAACTTTCTTTAGTTATACAAGGGAGATATGTGTAACATCAAGGAGGCCAAAACTTTTTTTTTTACAAGGCAAAGTGAATAAAACAAAAAAGAGAAAAAAAAATACATGCATAAAGAAAAAATACTAAATTACTCCAAAACCTAATCCCCATGCCTGCTGCTGCTGACCTTTTGATGGACACCTTTCCAGGTCTGTCTCATGGGCTCCCAGTATGCACACTATTAAATATACATAGGACTGCGGACGTACACATATTCTCATCTGCCCAAATGCATATGCCCAATTCTATACATATGGAAGGCACCTTCCCCTTAGAGTCAGGATGTGGGCGGGGTCTGAATTCCAGTTCCACCTTTACTTGCTCTATGATCATTGATAAGTTACAAATGTTTCCCTAAGCCTCAGTTTTCTCATAATACCTAAATCACAGCTGCTCTGAGCAGTAACATATAAAACGTGCTTCATGGACTGAAAGGCACAGAGCACATACTCAACAGGCATTATTAATATTGATCATAAGACCACACTCTACACATGCTACTGTGTCAACTTGAACTTCACCTCAACAATAAGTCAAGCTTGGCTTTCCATGTCAAAATATAACCTACATCAATATTTAAATACACGACAGAAACCCGATGCACGTGAGGCCGCATCATGTGTTTACAACACACTCGAGCCCATTTTCTCCTGATGGGCCCTAGGTTATCAACCAGTCTTTCAAACTGTCAGCAATGCTGCAGGAGCAGCCATCTAACTCTCAGGGCTAAGCATCTCCCCAGGAGACGTTCCTAAGGGTAGAATTTTTAGGCTAGAAGGAATACACAATCTGAATTTTCATACATCTTGCCAAACTGCCCTCAAAGAAGTCAAAATGGCCCCTCCTCCCACCAACAGGGCGTCAGAGTGTGACTCCTTCAAACACAAACACTGTAAGTGGATGAGTTTCTCCTTGGTGATCACGAACTTCCACTCATTTGCCCTACTCAACTTCTCTAACTTCTCAGCAGGACATCTGCTTAGGGCACTCACCTCATGACGGACCACCATCCACTCAGCTTTCTAACAGGCCCTCACGTCCTCTTGGCCTGAGCAAACCTGTGCTGGCCCATGAGTCTCAGGCTCTCTGCCACCTGTCTCTAGTGCCCCTATTTCCAGACCCTGCAATGTGGTCCCTTTTTCTTCTGCCCCCATGGGCCTGCAGGAGCATTTCAGACATTCTTGCCAAACTCATCCAGGAGCAGAGCAGCTTGCCACAGGATGGGGCTATCAACCACACGTTCCATAACCTGCACTTGCCAGGCAGTGTACTGGGCCCGTATCACGCATGAGGGTCCAATCAAGTCTCTTTCGAAACTCCCCACAGGCATTTAACAAAAGCTGTGAAGGTGAACCATGTATGAACCAGGTATCCTGTCTCTTCTTCACAATTACTTTCTGCCGCACAAACGCGTTCCGTGAGAGACTTTAACTGTTTCTCAACCCAAGGTCAACACAGCCAGATGAACGCTGTCCTTGCTCCATAACTGCCTGCCTGCCACACTTCTACCGTCGATACCTACACATCTGGAGACTTTATTTAAGCAATTAAAAAGCCCAAAACCATTTATTTTCAAAAAAAGAGAATAAAATCAAGTAAAAACAAAAACACATCTTAAGTAACTTTGTGGGATGCCTATCTTGTCCCGAATTGACCATCGCAGATACCTGGATGTTGCTGGAGATGTCACCGGTCAGTGCCACGTGCAAAACCACCAGGGGCTCCCCAGGGGTGGAACAGTGAGAAAAGAAGTAACATCTTCTGTAGGGCCCAACGCGGCGCTTCATGTCCATCCAATTTTTTACAGGATGCACGGCCTCCGACCTGGGGTGAAATTTATAAAGAGGTAAGACGGACGTATAATTCACAACTTAAATAATGGTTGATGACTCCTATTCATATTAGTCATCTAAGTCAAACACATTTTTCAAATAGAGCTTTAATGGAAAGTCATTTTAAGGAGAAACAGCACCCACTGAGAGGAACTACAGTGAATGACCATTTTACAAACAAAATTGTGCTCCAGTTTTAATCTCAGTTTTAAGAGGAGTTTGTGAGGCGCCGGGGAAGGATTCAAACAGCAGATTTTCACGCGACACCTAATCAAATGCTTGGTGTTGGACACTGCGTCTTTTCTTTCCTTGGGATCTCTGTGAAGCGCTGTCAGTGCTGCAAATACTGGGCTCATCTGGTTTCTTCTGTCTAGCAACCTCACTTACCGCTGTGTTTTCAGCAAGTGAAATGGCAGCAGGCACCGTCAGCCCTTTCAATTGGTTACATTTCCAATAGTAGGACACTTTTGAAACCTTGGATTTTGGGGGACTACATGTAACATGAAGACGCTTACTCACAAGGAGTCCTGGGTTGTCAGGCACCCTGACACGCTAGCCTGTGTTATACTGTGTCCTGGATGTAACACGATACAGTTTGTTGAGAGATGTTAATCCAGGGAGACATCTTAACAACCAGGCGGGCTAAATGTCGTTTTGATTACGAATGCCAATGCCTGGTCCAGTGAATTTCTACAACTCTGATCATGGGGTCTTGGGAAGACAGAAAATAGGTCTGTTTGCTTTAAACAAGAGGACACAAATAAGACCCTACATGCAGGTCACTGAGAGACGCATCAGTTTCTCTTGGTGCCCTTTCCTCTTCCTCCAGGATCTTAGTATCATGTGTGGTGACAGTCACAACATTTGCAAATACCGTGTTTGGATTTTATTAGACTTGAAATAAACTGCACATGTGAAGGGAGACAGACTGGCTTTTAGCCAATATAAAACACATATAAATATACATGAAAAGTCTCTGCACAAAGCAAATGAAAACCTGAATACTTACTCGCTGATTTTCTGCAGTACTTCACATGGTGAATGCCAGGTAACACGTTCCAGGTTAAGGAACCCGGAGGAAAACCATTCTGAGAGCATTCCTTTCAGCACCCCATTCATCTCCTGAAAAGAGAAGACAAAGCACAGGCCTTCAGTGTACAACAGATCAAGTCCAGCTCCGTGTTGTGGCCAGCACAGGGAATGGAAACGCGCCGGCATGATACGGAAGACAACTGTGCAAGAGGATTCTCTAAACAGCGTTTCCCAAGATTCCTTCTGTCAGACTCTTATCTCAAACCGAGTCAGGCTTTAATTCAACTCTCGATTCAGATGTAACCACTTCAGTCTGTAAGACCCCTGAATGGAAATAATTCAATTTGAGCTAAGTTGCCCAAATCAAATAGTATGTTCCAATTCATTTACCAGAGTGAGCATACTAATTACATAAAATTAACACAACAATGGAAGATACACTGTAAGAGAAACCTACGACAGACAGCAATGGGGTCAACAACACTGCCCACAGCCTCTCAGGAACCTCGGTATGTCAAAACATTACTCCTGCTTTTCCTTAGAAAAACAAGTACTGGGTCCAGGAGCCCTATTTCATCAACTTGGAGATATACATTTTCATATTTTAACATCTCTTACGTCAGGATGCATCTTTTGAATGATGGCGGGTCACAGTCTAATTGGCAGCATCTCCATTTTTTTTGAGAGATGGGGTCTCACTCTGTCACCCAGGCTGGAGTGCAATGGCATGAACACATCTCACTGCAGCCTCGACCTCCTGGGCTCAAGTGATCCTCCTGTCTCAGACCCCTAAGTAGCTCGGAGTACAGGCGAGCACGCCATGCCCGGATAATTTTCGTTTTAGTTTTTGTACAGATGGGGTGGCACCATGTTGCCCATGCCGGTCTCGAGCTCCTGAGCTCAGGCAATCCACCTGCCTTGGCCTCCCAAAGTGATGGGATTACAGGTGTGTGCCACTGTGCCCCGCCATTAACTGGAAGCATTTTTAATCTACCTTAGAGGGACATAAAATAATAGTGTATCTGGCAACCAGTGTGTTTCAGAGTTGATGAAATTACCCTAATTTTGCTTCACTTATTTAAAGTGTATCTGCTTCCTGAAATGATGTGAGTTGACTTGACCACCCACGATCCATCAGCACTGAAGCCTCTCAATCAAGAGCAGAACACAGGCACCGGACAGGAGCAGCACCATCTTGGTGTTGCCTGCACAGCCACAGCCTGCTGTTCCCCTGTGGATATATCCCTTTTCTTCCAAATTAACAGAAGCCTCACTTTTCAGCTAGGGACACAGATGTCCAGTATAAAGACTGCACTGCAGCTGGGGGGCAGCCAAGTGATAGAGTTCTGGCCAATGAGGTGTAAGCAGCATTCTCCTGCAGACACTTTGGGGAACTTGAAAAGACAGCAGGAGCCTACCCTTGGCCCATCTTTTTGTCTTTTCCACTGCAGACTGGAAGGCGGTGTGATGGCTGGCACTGGTGCAGCTGGCTTGCGCTATGACGTGACTTTGGAGATGAAGGATTTTCTGGGCAGAGCAACAAGATCCAAGTCTGGTTCCACCAAGAACACCAAAGAGCAGAATCAGCTCTGGGCTGCCTACCTCTAGACTTTCACATGACAGACAAACTTCAGTCGTATTCAAATCACGGTTATTGTGGGTCTTTGTTACTCACAGATGAGCTATATATTAATAGATCCACTGAACATTAGTATTGAATAACAGTAAACACCTCAGGACATCTGTTATAGGAATGACCTTCTGAATTTCGGTATAAGGGTCATAAAGAACATGATGGGCAACAAACACAAAGAATGGCTTTACAACAGCCATAATTTTTTCTTTTTTTTCTTTTTTGACAGACATTGTCTTGCTTTGTCCCAGGCTGGAGTGCAGTGGTGCAATCTCTGCTCACTGCAACCTCTACCTCTCAGGTTCAAGTGATCCTCCTGCCTCAGCTTCCAAATTTTGTAAGACCATTTTACATTTTAATTCCTGTTAAAGGGTGAAGGGACTCAAAACTGTTGCCTGAGGAAGAGTTGCAGGTTTTGGGATGGTGGCTCAGAGAAGTTTTCGGAAGGAGGTGAGAACTATCTTTATATGTTTAAGCACTAGGGCAGGAAAGACACCACAAATTTGTTCCGTGTGACCCCACGGGGGCCGGGGAAGTAAATCTAGGACCTATTGGTGGAAGCCATGGACAATCAGACTTGGACTGAATTTAGTGTAAAGAACTTTTGAATAGCTTGGGCTATCCACAGAGGTCATCCTGGAAGACGGTGAACCTCAGCACTGGAAGTGGCAGCACAGGGTGGACAGAACTCAGCGGAGCTTTTTAGAAAGGATTTAAGCATCAGACAGACGGCTGGACCAGACGATCTTTGCAATTCCTTTTAACTCTACATTCCATAACTGAATCTCCTTTACTTGGTTGTAAACTCCATCAAGGCAGAGTCCATTTCTGATTCATTCCTACAGTTCCCAAAACATTCACTAATAGATTGATATTCAATGAAAAAGATGGAAAAATGGAAAGAATGTGATTAGAAAGTTGCAGGAGGGGAGGATGAGAGAGATCGTTTGCTGGGTGACACAGAATGGCCCTTTATGAAACTGCATTTTCTACATTTGACAACAGGGCTTCTTAGTCTTCTGGGATCCTCACACACCTGAGTATGTGCTAAAAACCACGGGCCCCGTCCCCAGAACACTGCAAACATGTTTTCCTGGGGTACATGGACTCCTCTGATACCTAACCACGGACCATCCCAGAAGCCGGGGGACATCCACACCCCAGGTTAGGAACGGGTGAGCTGAGCTCTGTGTAAGAGGTACTGGCATCTCTCTTACATTCATGATGGGAAAAAAGCAGGAAATACCTAGTTTTACTATCAATTCAATATTAATTATGAAAGAAATGGTTTGGCTGATGAAAGCTCCTCCCCTACAAATCTCTTCATTCTATTTTGGGCTCCTGACAGCCACAAAATGTGACACTGGTACACGAGAACTGGGAATGTAGGCTAAAGGTGAGAAGTCTCAGTTGCTCAGTTCTAACAGCAGCAGCAGCTGCTCAGGCTGGAATGAACCACAGCACGCGGCAAGGTTGCCAGGATACAAACAATACCAAGGAAAGAAGCCTCCTTGCCTGTACGTGCATTAATTCAGCCACCATTTATCACCAATACAAGACTGAGAAACACAACTGCTGGGAATATCCTGGTGATGCTAAGGTCAGTGACAGTTCTCAGTTGATTCTGCTGGAGTGCGTCTTATTTATTTTTTTTAGAGACAGGTCTTGCTCTGTTGCCCAGGCTGGACTTGAACTCCTGGGCTCAGCTGAACCTCCCAAGTAGCAGGGACTACAGGTGCATGCCACCGCACCCGGCTATGTGTATTCTGTATTGTTAATTCTGTTGTCTTGTATGACGCTGCTTAGACCAGCCAACTTTTCCTTTTAAAAGAGAACTGGTTCCCTCTCTTTTGAAGATCTATCAAGATCTGCCTATTTTGGGTATGTGAAGAAAACCTACCTTCCCTTGTCAAGAAGCCCTGAGCTGGGGAAGGGAGTTGAAAGCCATGGATGAAGGCAGCCCTGCAGAGGCTGAGAAACTTGGGGACAATTCCCACTCACATGAGCTGCCACTCTGCAGGTGTACACTTCATACTGGGGTATACTTTCCTATCTAAAAATAAGTATTATTTAGCATGGCTAAGCACAGAATTTACTAGAATGTACAAGGAGTACTCTATTAACTAAAAGGCAGAGGAAACACAATTGTCTAGCATGGCCGGGTGGCTGTGGCAGTGGGAACACGTCCCTTCTCTAGCTTCTATGCCTCCGTTAAGGTTCGAGCACCTCTCATTTCACCCTAACTCTGAGGTCCAAACTGCCCATTAGGAACCCTTTCCAAGAATTAATGGTCAGCCTCCCTTGAGTGCCCACAAATTGCTGAACCTTGCTCAGACCTTCCCCTCTACTGGGGATTCATCTCGGTTTCACCGGGATTTCACCTCCAAGAAACTGAAGTCATCAACCTACTGGGCCTCTGGAGAAAAACAAAAAGCCTATAAACCACCACCCCCCAAACACATACTACACCCTTGTACCCACACTTACCATGAAACCGCAGGGACACACATACCCACAAACTCCATGTTCAGGAGGCCACAAATCCAGACATGGTAACGAGCCTCCAAACTCACTCAGACCAGAGGAAAAGATTATTTTAAAAAGTAATAACACAGCTGAGTGCAGTGGTTCACACCTGTAATCCCAGCACTTTGGAAGGCTGAGGCAAGTGGATTATCTGAGGTCAGGAGTTTGAGACCAGCCTGGCCAACATAGTAAAACCCCATCTCTATTAAAAATACAGAAATTAGCTGGGCATGGTGGCAAATGCCTATCCCAGCTACTTGGGAGGCTGAGGTGGGAGAACTGCGTGAACCTGGGAGGCAGAGGTTGCAGTGAGCTGAGATTATGCCATTGCATTCTAGCCTCTGCAACAGAGTGAGACTCCATCTCAAAAATAAATAAATAAATAACAGAACATTTCTTATCCTGTAACCAAAGGGAACACTTCTTTTCCTGATATAATTATGCCACTTTATAAATTTATCTATTTTTGAGACGGAGTCTCGCTCTGTTGCCCAGGCTGGAGTGCAATGGTGCGATCTCAGCTCACTGCAACTTCCACCTCCCAGGTTCGAGTAATTCTCCTGCCTTAGCTTCCCAAGTAGTTGGGATTACAGGTACCTGCCATCATGACTGACTAATTTTTGTCTTTTTAGTAGAGAGGGTTTCATCATGTTGGCCAGGCTGGTCTCGAATGCCCGACCTCAGGTGATTTGCCTGTCTCAGCCTCCCAAAGTGCTGGGACTCCAGCATGAGCCACCAAACCTAGTGCTTTATAGATTTTTCTATCACTCCCCATACTAAATTATTTATCATTCTCTTTTCTACAGATTAAAATTGAGTTTTGTGATCACAGTAGTCAGGGATATTGACAAATACCCTCTCTACAAATTCCTTAATTATTAAAACAACTAAAATTTTCTCTTAGAATAAATCTATTAAGATCAATCCACTTATTATAATCCAAGGAGCTCTATAAGTCTACATGAGGTGAACTTAGCATAGCACAGAAGTGAGGATGTGACACGCATCAAGGCATCCGATAACAGGGACCTTCTAACATCCTTGTCATTAACCATGGACAGGGTCTACCTTCTCCATGCACTGGGTTTGCTATCCAGAAAAACACCACACAGACACTTGGCCATTGCACACTGTGGACACTTTCAAATAGCACTTGTTTCTTCCCAGCCAGGAGAACTGATGCTGAGTCTGAACTTTGTATCAAAAAGGATAATGAGTCCCCAACGTAAAGAAAAGAGAGCTTATCTAATCTGAAATACCCAAAGAAAGAGATGTATCCCAGCCCGGTCACATGCCTCCTGTCCTCATGCTGGGCTATGCTCATGAAGGAAACACAAGTCTTCCGGATTCATGCATTTCCAATAATCCCAATCCCTGGTCAAAGACCAAAGTCTTGACAAACCATGCCCTCATTTTTATACCATATTTTAGCAAAGCTCCAATATATTTTTCTTGGAGGAGTGGAAGGCTGCCTCTGAGCTGACCAACAATGAACTGAATTTCTCCCCTCAATGCAGTGTCAATGGGCCCAGGAGGGTTCAGTGAGTTGGATAAAAATCACCTAAACTCACTTCTCTAAACAATGGATGGCAAAGATGGGCCTGGAAACGAGCTCCCTTCCTGGTCTCTTGCTTATTCCACTATGCCCACCATCCTGTAACACACATGGCATCAGCTGGGCGTGGTGGCTCACACCTGTAATCCCAGCACTTTGGGAGGCCAAGGTGGGCGAATCACAATGTCAGGAGTTTGAGACCAGCCTAGCCAACATGGTGAAAACCGGTCTGTACTAAAAATAAAAATAAATTAGCTGGGCATGGTGGCAGGCACCTGTAATCCCAGCTACTCGGAAGGCTGAGGCAGGAGAATTGCTTGAACCCGGGAGACAGCAGTTGCAGTGAGCCGAGATTGCGCCCCTGCACTCCAGCCCAACTGAGAGTGTGAGACTCCGTCTAAAAACAAACAAACAAACAGAACCCACACAGCATCAGCATCATTCTGTGGCCTCACATTTGCCACTGATTCTAAAAGTGTCTTTGTACCTATAATATTCAGTAAGAATATTACTGAGCAGCATCACACAGCAAAGTGCATTCATGTCCAGGGAAATGCTCAGGTGCAAGCCCACAGGAGCTCTCCTGACAAACAGGGCACGCTCACGTGGGCTTATCTAGCAGGTGCAAAGGCCAAAAGAAGCCAGGCAAGTAGCACACCTGTGTGACAGGGCTCAGTGTGCACATATCTAGGGTGCCGAGACCGGGGCAACCTGGGAGTGAGACCCCTGCCCCCCTGAGAGCACTCAGCACGTAGGAAAGCCCTCAGGGGTCTGGGAACCCTGCACTAAAGCTTCCTGCGTCAAACTTCTGGTGTTTTCTAATGCTGGATCCCTTAAAGAGAAAAGTTCTAGCCGAGTCATCTAATTAATGTGGATGCAAAATCCAGAATGAGGTGAAAGGAATGGAACCAAAATGGACTCCACACCAAACCCACAGAATGTTCAAAATTACAAGTGAATGCTAATGTCTACTGGGGACTTGGGGTGACAAGGATGTGTCAGTGTAGCTTCCCGAGTTGTAACTAATGTCCAGCTCTGTTGGGGGATGTTGATAATGAGGGAGGCTATGTCTGGGTGATGGCAGGGTATGGAAATCTCTGTATCTTCTACTCAGTTTTGCTGTGAACCTAAAACTGCTTTAAAACAGAGTCTATTAAAAAAAATGGGGCCAGGTGCGGTAGCTCACACCTGTAATCCCAGCACTTTGGGAGGCTGAGGCAGGCGATCCCCTGAGATCAGGAGTTCAAGACCAGCCTGGCCAACATGGTAAAACTCTGTCTCTACTAAAAATACAAAAATTAGCTGGGTGTGGTGGTGGACACCTGTAATCCCAGCTACTTGGGAGGCTGGGACAGGAGAATTACTTGAACCCAAGAGGTGGAGGATGAAGTGAGCTGAGACCGCGCTGCTGAACTGCAGCCTGGGCAACAGAGCAAGACTATCAAAAAAAAAATCAGATAAAAAAATAGATCAGATCATACCACATTAAGTGATTCTGGTGATAGTTATATCAGATCCCAGTTGACAGGTTTTATGCACAGAACAATTTAACTCTATTCTCAGACTGATTTAAATGACAGAAATTTTAAAAAAACATTACATCTGTGCTCATGCTTATTTATAATCCCAGCACTTGGGACTGCAGGACTGCTTGCTTGAGGCCAGGAGTTCAAGACCAGCCTGGACAAATAACAAGATCGCATCTCTAAAAAAACATCAACAACAAAACAGAAACCTATATATACACATACACACACACATGAGGAAACTTAACTATGTAGAACAAGGGAAGGGGAAGGGAATTAACAGGTTCAGCTACTAACAGTTATATGCACTGAATATAAGGTTGGGATTTCTAGGTAAAGAAACGGAAGGGGCATGACAGAGCAATCAAAAAAAGACTCCTGGAGCCATTATGTCCATACCATGTGTAGAGGCAAAGGTCAGGGTGCCGTTATTCATTCTAGAGGTTTGATAAATATCTCTGGTCCACAGGACTTTTGGCCTAACATTATAGTATGCAATGTTTTCTCCCTTATACATATATAGATAGCCTTGGTCAAAAGGCAAGGAAACTTGTGAATGTCTGAGGACACAGCAGCCTCTGTATTTCCCAGGGGCCAGCTCCTTTTTTCCAACAAGTCAGGGCTGAATGTGAGTGTGTTCAGCTGCCATGCAACGTATTCCTTCCCAACTATGTGATACTCAAGTTTTCTTGCATGGGGAAGAACAGAAGGATGTATTCCACAACATGTCACAGAACCAGGTAACTCAGAATTGGACTGGGTGTGAAAAATAAAGGAGGAACAAAGCTGTCCACATGTCTGATATGAGGACTCTCTCAGCTGTGCACAAACCTTTCAAGCTCTTCGTGGCTTCCTCCCAGGCTCAAAAATCTATGACAGAGAGTGGGGCAGTCTCACCTCCACATCAATGCTGAATGATTAGTGTCAAGTGCGTCTCATGTCAGGGCACCCAGGAATCTACTGCAATGATTCATTCATCATTCTGCTATGCAAGAAATTTAAGACAAGTTTCCCAGTTTTCGAGGAGCTGATCATTTACTTGGGGGGATGATATATTGCAAGTACTCTGTCCATAGTGTGGATCAGAAAAGCTCATCCATTCAGACTGGGCTTGAGCCCAGAATAAGACAATTCAACACAGCAAGAATTCATGACTGATTTCACGTTATGCAATGAACAACTGTGGGTTTTCTATCTTAGAATCTTATGGCCAAAGATGCCTGGCTCTCTGTAATGCTTAGCACTGTAAACTAACCAGCTATCACGGGGAATCAAATCATGGCCACTGCTGTCAATCCTGACATTAATCCCATCTTTAATTATGCCCATTTTTATGCATCTAAGACTAAGTAGCGAAAAAAGCTAAGAAAGTTTCTAATAAACATCTGATTAACTCACACAGTAAGTAAGTGCAAGGAAGTAAGTGTCGTGCAAAGAACCCTGGATTTGGGTGGGTGATCAGTGAGGGCTTTTTGCTCTGAAGTTAAGTCACAGAATCTCAGCATCTGTCTCCTTTACTGTAAAAGGGATAGACGTTATCACCCACCTAAGACTGAAAGAATGAAAATGAAAACTATTAAACTAGTATCAGAGTTCTTAAATGGGTTAGGTCATAATCATTCACCTGTTCAGTATTTTTGTTTAACACCAACTGCACACAAACTTCTGAAGGTCCAAAACTTGCTGAAACATTTACACCATTTTTCATTCCTGAAAAGGGCAGGTTAAGCCTGGGCAACATGGTGAAATGCCCTCTCTACAAAAAAATGAAAAAAAAATTAGCTGGGCGTGGTGGCAGGTGCCTGTAATCCCAGCTACTAGGGAGGCTGAGGCCCAAGAACCGCTTGAACCTCAAGGTTGCAGTGAGCGGAGATCACACTGCTGCACTCCAGCCTGGTGACAGAGCGAGACTCTGTTTAAAAAACAAACAAACAAAAATAAGCCAGGCATGGTGGCCTGCACCTGTAGTCCCAGCTACTCAGGAGGCTGAGGTGGGAGGATTGCTTGAGCCTGGGAAAGTCGAGGCTACAGTGAGCTGTGATGGCACCACTGTCCTCCAGCCTGGGCAACAGAGTGAGACCCTGTCTCAAAAATTAATATAAAAATTAAAAAGGGCAGGTTAGTGTTTCGCCGTATTTAATACTAACAGTATTAAACGTTAGTATTAATATAAACGTTAGTATTAACGTTGCTCTAGGCCATCTTTCGGGTCCATAATCATTCAAACCTCAAAGTATGTATCTGCATCTAACATGAATGAACTGTGCTAATGCCTGATTAACTCAAGAGGCCAACTCAGAATCATCACATTAAGTACTGAACTGTGGGAGTTGAATGTCCTACCAAAAGTCACGCAGCAGAGAGAAGGCCAGAAGCCATGGAGACTCCTGGGTGGTGGTGGTGACCTTGAGTTCTATTTATCTTTGTGCATTTCACAGGCCATCTTAGGACAACGTCTCACACATGGTGGGTGCCCAATTAACCTCTGAAACACCACCCAGGGTCTCAGAAGGCTGCCTGATGCTCAGCCTGACACTCTAGGTCAGGTATACCATAAAGATGAAACACTTCTCAGCTACAATGATTAAAAGAGACGGTATGGCACACACTAATCAGGTACAAGAAGTGACAGTTACCTTAAAGGTCACCAAGTGCTGAGTACTTAGTAAACACTATACAAATGAGGACTTCAAGGCCAGACTGGAGGGAGGCGGGGGTGTGCTCTGGCGAGGCCAGGCCTCAGACAGCGTGGGAAGGGGGCAGAGTTCTCGGTCAGTAACCGCGGGCGAAGTGAGCGTGGTTTCAGGCAGGGAACGCGGGGTGTGTGGGGCGTGGAGGGGGGAAGTGAGGACTACTCGAGGAGGGCGGCCCGTCCGCGCTGCCGGGGGGTCGAGGGCGGCCCCTTACCCGGACGTCTGGCCCCTCCACCAGCTTGAGGGCCTGCGCCTCGAGCAGGTCGGCCCGCAGCTGCACCAGGAAGCGCACGCCGCCGTCCAGCTTGCTGATGTGGTGGAAGAGGCCGCGGTAGCGCGGCACCAGCGCGTAGCGCAGCCGGTCCTCCGCCTGCAGCAGCACCGCGGCCTCCCGCTGCTGCTGGCGCAGCTGGAGCACGCCGGCGCTCTGCTCGGCCACCTGGCCATGGTCCACGCCGAAGCCCCGCGCCAGGCGGCCCAGCAGCTCGGCCCGCTCGACCGTGTCGGCCAGGCCGCCGTAGAAGCTCACGAAGTCCGCGCACTGACCCTCGGCGGGCGCCGGCGTCTTCTCGCGCAGCTCGTAGGCCGGCGTCGGCGGCACCGCGCGGCGCAGCAGCTCGTCCATGGCCCGCTCCAGGGCGCCGGCCCCCTGCCCGCTTATCAGCCGGGGCCCGGGCGGCCGCGGGGGGAACCGCAGCGGGAGGAGACGCCTGGCCGTCAGACCTGGCCGGAGGCCTCGCATGGCTCCGGACAACAGCTGTCCAGGGAGAGCGCCGCCGCCGCTGCCGCGCTTCCGGCTTCCGGCGCGCGCCGGCCCCATTGGCCGAGGCCAGGGGCCGGGCGGGGAGGCGGCCAATCGGAGGGCAGGGTGGAGGGGCGGGGCGGCTCTGGCGGTGGCTCCTGGCCAAGTGTGGCCAAAGGTTACCGCCTGGCGGTGGGGCGGCCTCGGGGCCTCCCACTCAGCTGGCCGCTTGTCCTCCGGTCCTAACACCTGGCCGCCTAAAGGCACCGTCCTCTCCTCTTCCAAGTGCCTCCTCCTGCCTAGATCCGAGCGCCTCCAGCCTCCAGGTGCATCAGAGTCGCCCGGGAGCTCCTGCACTGGAGGATTCTTGGGCTCCGAAATCAGAATTCGAGAGATTCAGATTCAGTGTGTCTGGGAGGAGCTGAGGAATCTGCGTGCTTAAAGGTGTTTGTGGCAATCCTCTGGCAGGGTAGCCTTTGTTTGACCCCTGCCTAGGCACTCACCATTCGTGTCAGGGTCTTACACAGATGACTCTCAGAGCCACAGAGGTTGGAGGGGTGTGTGTGTGTGTATATATAGAGAGGGAAAATATGTCTATATGTATGCATGTATGTATATACACGTACGTATGCATATACACATACATATGTGTGTGAGAGACAGCAAGAGAGACAGAGATGCGGAGACTGATGGAAAGCCATACCCTTGAACAAAGGCCAGGATGACACAAAGAGTTTTCTTTGAAATAGTTCTCAGATAATTGCAGTTATCAAGAGAGATTTATTTTGTCCTCTGGAAAGTTAGGCCTGAACTCAATTTCTCTCTCCTTCCCCAATCCATTACAATTTGCAGAAGAGAATATCACATACCATGTCTCCCACATGCAAAATTGCAGGAGGTATTAGGAAGGCAGTGGGATTTTGTTCCACTCAGATGGAAATATGGAAACTTTGGTTGGAGGTTGAAGGAGCCATATACTTGACTGACTATGTCTAGGTGCTAGGATTTCTATAGGTAGAATGCTTTGGTGCAGGTATTGGAGTATAAAGACACCGAGAGGTAGTTCTGTATGAGGACAGCATTTGCTGAGTGTGTCTCATGGGGTATGAGGAAACTATATTTGGCTTATTCTGCCAAGACACAGACACACAAAGCATTCTGAAGGCCTAGTGGTGGCTTTTGAGCACACCTCTCCCTTCCTCTTTTCTTTCCTTTTTTTTTTTTTCTCTGAGACAGACTTGCTCTGTTGCCCAGGCTGGAGTGCAGTGGCGCTATCTTGGCTCACTCTGCCTCCCAGGTTAAAGCAATTCTTCTGCCTCAGCCTCCCAAATAGCTGGGACTACAGGCACGTACCACCACACCTAGCTAATGTTTTGTATTTTTAGTAGAGACTGGGTTTCACCGTATTAGCCAGGATGGTCTTGATCTCCTGACCTCGTGATCCACCTGCCTCGGCCTCCTAAAATGCTGGGATTACAGGTGTGAGCCACCGCGCCCTGCCTCCGTTCCTCTTTTCTAAGAAGTGCTGAAACCATATTGCCAGCTGGCTAAGCGAGTCTGTCTGGTTCAAACTGGTGGTCTGTTTTCCTTGTAGGGTGAGCTCTTGTCTAATCCTAGAATACTCCTGCCTTGCTTTAGGAATCTTGTCTTGAAAGCTTGACTTTGCTTAAGCCTTTGTTGAGTGTAGTACCCCCACAACCCTGCTCTTTCTCAACTTTCCCAGTGCCTTCTTTTTTACATAATTTCTGGCTCCTGCTTTTTTTCCTGGTGTTTATACTTGTTTTTCTCTAGGTGTCAGCAGCCATCCTCTGCTTTTTCCCACTCATGTCCTTATTTCAAAAGACTGCCCCAATCCAAAAATGAAATTAAGGAAACAATTCTATTAACAGCAACATCTAAAAGAATAAAAGAAACATGTTTAACCAAGCAGGTGTGAGACTGGTAAATGGAAAACCACAGAACAGTACTGAAGGAAATTAAAGACCTGAAAAAATGGAATGATCCACCCATGGCTCATGGATTGGAAGATTTAATACTGTTAATATAGCTAATATGATTTGGATCTGTGTTGCCACCAAATCTCATGTCTAATTGAAATCCCCAGTGTTGGAGGTGGGGCCTGGTAAGAAGTGACTGGATCATAGGGACAGAGTTCTCATAAGTGGTTTAGCACCATCCCCACTTGGTGCTGTATCTGGTTGTTTAAAAGTTGCATCACCACGCCTCTCTTTCTCTTGCTCTGGCCATGTGAAGCTCCTCACTCCCCCTTTGCCTTCTGCCGTGAAAGGAAGCCTCCTGAGGCCTCCCCAGAAGCAGAAGTCACTATGATTCCCGTACAGCTTGTGGAACTATGATCCAATTGAATCTCTTTATGAATTACCAAGTCTCATGTATTTCTTTATAGCAGTGTGATACAATGGCAATACTCCCGAAATTAACCTACAGATCTAATACAATCCCTATTACAATTTCAATTGCGTATTTTTTTTTTGGCAGGAAGAGAAAAACGCATTATAATATTTATATTGAAATGCTAGGGGGCCTGAGTGGCCAGAACGATCTTTAAAAGGAAGAACAAACTTACTACAAAGCCACAGTAATTAAAATAATGTGGTACTGGCAGAAAGATAAAACACAAAAAGCAATGGAATAAATTTTTTAAAATTTTATATTAAATATGCCCATATATCTACAGCCAATTGATTTTTTTTTTTTTTTTGAGATGGAGTCTCACTCTGTCACCCAGGCTGGAGTACAATGGCGTGGTCTCGGCTCACTGCAACCTCCACCTCCCAGGTTCAAGCAATTCTCCCGCCTCAGCCTCCCAAATAGCTGGGACTATAGGTGAGTGCCACCACACCCCACTAATTTTTATATTTTTAGTAGAGATGGGATTTCACTGTGTTGGCCAGGCTGGTCTTCAGCTCCTGACCTCATGATCCGCCCACCTCAGTTTCCCAAAGTGCTGGGATTACAGGCGTGAGCCACCATGCCCAGCCTGGTCAATTGATTTTTGACAAGGGTTCTAAGACCATTCAATGGGTAAAAGAGAGTCTTCAAGAAATGGGACAGGGACAACTAGACATCTACAAATGAAGTAACAAACATGGATCCCTACCTACCTCACAGCATATGCAAGAATTAACTCAAAATGGATCAAAGATCTAAATGTAAGAGCTAAGACTATAAAATCCTTAGAAGGGAAAATAAGTATAAATCTTCATGACTTTGGAATAGGCAATTATTTCTTAAATATGACATCACAAGTACAAACAACAAAAATAGATAACTTGGATCTCATCAAAATTAAAAACTTGTATGCATTGAAGGACACCAAAAATTAACTGAAAACACGAGCCACAGAGTGGGAGAAATACTTGAAAATCATACATCTGATAAGGGTCTAGCATCTGAGTTATATAAAAAATTCCTACCACTCAACAATAAAAAGACAACCCAATTAAAAATGGACATAGGGGCTGGACGTGGTGGCTCACACCTGTAATCCCAACATTTTGGGAGGCCGAGGTGGGCTGATCACCTGAGGTCAAGAGTTTGAGACCAGCCTGGCCAACATGATGAAATCCTGTCTCTACTAAAAAAAAAATACAAAAATTATCCAGATGTGGTGGCGGGTGCCTATAATTCCAGCTACTTGGGAGGCTGAGGCAGAAGAATCACTTGAACCCAGGGGGCAGAGGTTGCAGTGAGCCGAGATCATGCCACTTAACTCCAGCCTTGGCAAAAGAGCAAGACTCTACCTCAAAATAAATAAATAAAAAGGACAAAGGATTGGAACAGACATTTCTCCAAAGAAATCTGTGAATGTGCGTATATGTAAGTGGCTAGTAAATGCATAAAAAGATGCTCAACATCATTAGTCATTAGGGAAATGTAGCCAAAGCCATGAGTTACCACTTTACATCCACTAGGATGGCAATGATAATAAGAGAAAAATAGATGGTAAGAATGTACAGAAATTAGAACCCTCATACTCTGTTAATGAGAACCTTAAATGGAAATCAGTTTTTCAGTGCCTCAAAAAGTTAGAGAGTTGCCATATCGCCCAGTAATTCCACTCCTAGGTACCCAAGAGAATTGTGAACATACATTCACACAAAAACTTGTGCACAAATTTTCATAGCATGTAACTTATAATAGCCAAAAAGTAGAAACAACTCACATGTTCATCAGTGGATGGATGGGGTAAACCGAATGTGGTCTCTCCATACCGTGGAATATTATTCAGTCATAAACACAAATGAAACACTGGCCCTTGCTACAACATTGATGAACCTTGAAAACGCTATGCTGAGTGAAAGAAGGCAGTCATTAAGGGCCACATGACGTATAAGTCCATTTATATGACATGTACAGAGAAGGCACATCCATAGAAACAAAGTAGCTATGTGGCTGCCAGGGGCTGTGGGGTCAGGGACAGGGAGAGGGGCAAGACAGCTTATCAGCACAGTTTCTTGTTGGGATGCTGAAAATGTTCTGGAATTAGGTAGTGGTGATGATTGCATAACTCTGTGAATATACTAAAAACCACTGCTTTGCACACCTTAAAATGGCTAAAATGGTGAATTTTATGTTATGTGTATTTTATCTTAAAAAAACACAAAACTGCAGAGGCATTAGCGTTTCTCTACCAATTTCAGAGACTCAGTAGAGAGAATCTGATTGGTTCAGTTTAGATCAGGGCTAGACCGGATGCAGGGCAACACAGAGCCCTCAGAGATATTAAGGATTTACCCTTCTGGGTAGGGACACAGTGTTCAGACAGGAGGGGTGTGGGTTAGGCAGTTGTCCCAAAAGATGTTTACTTTAAGTATTAAAAAAATTAGGCTGGGCACGGTAGCTCAAATCTGTAATCTCAACACTTTGGGAGGCCAAGGTGTGCAGATCACCTCAGGTCAGGAGTTCGAGACCAGCCTGGCCAACATGGTAAAACTTTGTCTCTACTAAAAACACAAAAAATTAGGTAGGCATGGTAGTGGGTGCCTGTAATCCCAGATACTCGGGAGGCTGAGGCGGGAGAATCACATGAACCTGGCAGGTGGAGGCTGCAGTGAGCCCAGACTGTGCCACTGCACTCCAGCCTGGGTACAAAGAGTGAAACTCTGCCTCAAAAAAAAAAAAATTAAAGAAAATCTTGGAAAAAAGAAAAAATAAATAATCACCCATAATCCTAGTATCTTAATCACTACAGCTTTTATTTCTGCAAATTCTTTCAGTATTTGTCCACAGGCCAACAAATTTTTTAGAGTTGTAATCACTGTGTTTGTGCTGTTCATTTTGTTTTTTTTTTCACTTCCCATCATATCACACACGTTTCCCATGTTTAAATCACCTTCATAATTATCCTTTTTAATGGCTGCATAACATTCAATTGAGTCTATGTACCATAATTGTTGTAATCACTTTGCCATTTCTGGATATTTACATAATTTCTAATTATTTTTTGCTATTACATATATATATATATATATATATATATATATATATATATATATATATATCTCATACTGTAGGAAATGCTTTCATGCATACTGATTTTTTTTCTTTACTTGAATTGCCCACATTCCTTAAAAAAACCAACCAGGATAAAATTTTCCATGAAATGTCAAACTAACCAAGCAGCCTAGAAAGAAGAGAGACTCATAAACTTGCTGGGGATCATTGGGAATGCAGCCGCAATTCCAGGAGACCCCCTTCCCACCAGGGAAGGCCCTGCTTTCTCACCCCTGCTGTTTCTGCCTCTGTCCCTCACTGACAGTGCACTGACATTGTCTGTGCTATGAATGTGCTGCTGGAGATTTGTATTTTCATTGGCGTGGTATCTGGGCTGGTTTGCCTGTGCTGTTACAATGCTACCATGAACATCCATAGACATGCCTCCTGGTCCTGGGGCACACATGGAAGGGTCTTTCTAGTCAAGTTTTTCAACCTTGACATGACAGGTACTTTGGGTTGGATCCTTATTATTATATGGATATTATGGATGCTCAGCAGCACCTCTGACCTTGACCCACTAGAAGCTAGGGAGAGTTCCTGGTAAGAAGACATGTACCAAATATGTCTTCCTGCTACTAGGAATTGCCACTCTGGACTAATGCCCCTCCTGCTATTGAGAATCACTGGTCTGGACTAATGGTTTCCAAACCTTGCTGTACTTTAGAATTACACGAGGAATTAAAAAAAAAAATTTCACTAGCCTGGGCAACATGGCAAAACTCCATCTCTACAAAAATCATAAAAAGTAGCCAGATGCGATGGTACAAGCTGAGGTGGGAGGATCACTTGAGTCTAGCAAAGTTGAGGCTTCAGGGAGCCGAGATTATGCCACAGCACTCCAGCCTGAGTGACAGAGTGAGACCCTGTCTCAAAAAAATAAAAAACAATCAGGCCAGGCATGGTGGCTCACAACTGTAACTCCAGCACTTTGGGAGGCCAAAGTAGATGGATCACTTGAAGCCGGGATCATTTGAGGCCAACCTGGCCAACATGGTGAAACTCTGTCTCTACGACAAATACAAAAATCAGCCAGGTGTGGTGGCAGTTACCTGTAATCCCAGCTACTTGGGAGGCTGAGGCACGAGAATCACTTGAACCTGGGAGGTGGAGGTTGCAGTGAGCTAAGGTGGCACCACTGCACTCCAGCCTGGGTAACAGAGCCAGACTCTGTCTCAAAAAAAATTAATTAAAGAAATACAAATTTTAATGCCTAGACTGTATCCCAGTCCAATTAAATCAGAATCCCTGAGGCACAGTGCATACTGGAATCACATGAAAGCTTTAAAAAAACTGATGCCTGAGCCACATGCCCAGAGGTTCTGATTTAATTGGTCTGGAGGTGGGCATGCAAATTTTAAAAAGTGAAGCCTCAGGTGAGTCTAATGTGCAGTCACGTTTAAAATCGCACACGCAAAATGCCTATGAGCGGAATTGCTGGATTGCAGGCCTATGCTTTACTAAGTAATGACAACCTGTTTTCCAAGGACTTTTCTTTTTAAAAACACATTTCTGCCTTCTGCCCTCTGCCTATGTCCCAAAACTGAACTTCCCAAAGGCAAAATCTATGTCTCACTTAACTTGAGATTCCTGCTGCCTAACCCAGGAGCTGGTATACAGTAGCTGCTTAATGTGTACTTGTTGTGGAATGATTAGGAGTAATTTATCATTTTGTTGCCATCAAAT
Source organism: Cacajao melanocephalus (assembly GCA_963573385.1). Classification (NCBI taxonomy): domain Eukaryota; kingdom Metazoa; phylum Chordata; class Mammalia; order Primates; family Pitheciidae; genus Cacajao; species Cacajao melanocephalus. The sequence goes on along the minus strand of CAUYLG010032568.1, from coordinate 969 downwards.
AAGATTTTGTTGTTGTTGGAACCAATAAGAGAGAAGCAAGATTATAAACAGTGATGGAGTTGGAGTCTTTTGATTGTTTGTTTGTTTGTCTGAGACAGAGTTTTGCTCTGTCCCCAGGCTGGAATGCAATGGTGCGACCTCCGCTCACTGCAACCTCTGCATCCCAGGTTCAAGCAATTCTCCTGCCTCAGCCTCCCAAGTAGCTGCTGGGATGACAGGCTTGCACCACCACACCTGGATAAGTTTTGCATTTTTAGCAGAGACAGGGTTTCACCATGTTGATCAGGCTGGTCTCAAACTCATGACCTCAGGTGATCTGCCTACCTGGCCTCCCAAAGTTCTGAGATTACAGTGTGAACCACCATGCTCAGCCAAGATGGAGTCTTTTAACACAATACCTCAGACTCAAGCTGAGAAAGGTGGTGCCTATCAGCAAGTTTGAGAACTTATAGATGCTTCATTTTTCTCAACTCTGAAAGATGAAAAGTCCAGGCCTTAGAGAATTTTTTTTTTTTAAGAAAGAAAGAAAAAGAGAGAAAAGAAAGAGTGAAAGAAAGACAGAAAAAGAATGTAAAAAAAAGAATGTAAGAGAGAAAGAAAGAAGAAGAGAAAGAGGGAGAGAGAATGGGATTCTTGTTCTATTGCCCAGGCTAGAATGCAGTCTAAAAATGGGTATTAAAAACCTCTTTTATACCAATAATTGTGCTTAACAATGGAGACAGGAAGGAATAAGGGATGAAAATAACAAACAAGCAGCCAACCAATCTTTTATTTAAACCTGTGAAATGCTATGCAATTGCTGAGGAGTGATTTACTTCCAATTATGTGGTCACTTTTAAAATACGTGTGATGTGATACGGAGAAAAATGTATGTTTTGTGGATTTGAGGTGGAGAGTTCTGTAAATATTTAAGTTTACTTGTTCCAGGTCTGAGTTCAAGTCCTGGATATCCTTGTTAATTTTCTATCT